>ML685795.1:7622449-7698375 GCA_007922175.1 Pelusios castaneus
AGAGAAAGAAGGAAAGAAAAAGGAAAGGAAAGGAGAGAAAGAAGGAAAGAAAAAGGAAGGGAGAAAGAAAAAAGAGAGAAGGAAGGAAGAGAAAGGAAGAGAAAGAAAGAAAAAAGAAGGAAGAGAAAGAAGAAAGAGGAAGAAGAGAAGGAAAGAAAGGAAGGAAGCAAAGAAAGAGAGAAAGAAGGAAAGAAAGAGAAAGAAAAAAGAGAAGGAAGAGAAAGGAAGGAAGGAAGGAAGCAAAGAAAGAGAGAAAGAAGGAAACAAAAAGGAGAGCAAAGGAGAGAAAGAAGGAAAGAAAAAGGAAGGGAGAAAGAAAAAAGAGAGAAGGAAGGAAGAGAAAGGGAGAGAAAGAAGGAAGGAAGAGAAAGGAAGAGAAAGAAGGAAGAAAAAGAAGAAAGGGGAAGGAAAGAAGAGAAGGAAGAGAAAGGAAGGAAGCAAAGAAAGAGAAAGAAGGAAAGAAAGAAAGAAAAAAGAGAAGGAAGAGAAAGAAAGAGAGAGAGAAGGAAAGAAGAGGAAACAGGAAGAGAAAGAAGGAGGAAGGAAGGAAGAGGAAAGAAAGAAAAAAGAAGGAAGAGAAGAAAGAGGAAGGAAAGAAGAGAAAGAAAAAAAGGAAAGAAAAAGGAAGACAAATAAGGAAAAGAGAAAGAAGGAAGAGAAAGAGATGGAGAAAGAAAGAAAAAAGAAGGCAGGCAAAGAAAGAAAGAAAGAAAGAAAGAAAGAAAGAAAGAAAGAAGCCAAGGCCGCTGGCGGGGGAGGACCCTACCACGGGCCCTGGGAAGCTGCCGGTGGGACGGAGCTGACCCCAGCCCCGGAGGCTAATCCCGGCCCCGTGCTGGGAGGCCGAGGCCGTGGATTAGCCCGGCCCCGGGCCAGGAAGTCGAGGCAGTCGGCGGGTGGGAGCCCGGGAGCCTGCCGCGGCTGCAGCCACCCCGCTGCCCCGGCCGCGTGGGGCAGGCAGGCAGGCCTGTGCTCCTGCCCCTAGCCTGAGCCTGCCTGTCCCACCCTGGGGGCGGGGAGGGCCAGCCCAGAGGCCGGGCGCAGGCCGGGTGTGCCGTGGCAGAGCCGCTGCCCTGGGGGTTGGAGGGAGCAGTGGGGGCTGCCGGGCTGCGCAGGGGTCCCTCACTGCTGCGCGGGGGGTGCGACGGCCGCTGCGTGGCCACGCACCCACGCAGCTTAGAGGGAACACTGATAGTGATATGTAGCAATGTGATAAATTGCCAAGTCATGTGATAAATACTGATTATTTATCATGCAATGTTGATGACTTCACCTGCATTCTACTCTTTAGCCCATTGCCCACAGGAATATTGCGAACATTCCAAATTCTTGAGCAGTTTCAGTCATGTATGAATTTTTTTCCAAAAAAATAACCTGCCACATGTGGAATTTCTCCTCAAAATTATGCTCACTTGAAGTCCAAGATGGTTATTATTATGTCCATGACCAGCATTAGATTTGCAGTTAGATAGCCCATCAGAGCTATGAAAAATCTGTTAGAGCTGACATGATACAGTAAGAAATGAGAGATTTATCCCTTTAGAAAGAGGAATTTATACTGGTTCAATAGGTTCAGATATATCAAAACTTAAACTCCTAACATTCAACATTCTTATGCTAAAACAGTTTAGTTAATTTTTACAAGTGAAAAAGTTTTATATTATTATTTTCTTCTTCCCATAAAGCCTGTTGGGCCTATCAGACCAAAGCAATGTAGTTTTACAATCACAGAGTTATGAAAAATCATACAAAAGTATTTTTAATATCACTAAAAGAGTTAAAAAGTAGTATTTCTTTGCTACAGAAAAAACAAAGATACGGTGTGGGATAAAGTTTTATCATCAGTTATTTAGCATAGCCTGCATAAGCCAATTGTGATTTCCTATCTGATAATAAGTAATACAACCACCCCCCTTCTCCACTCTGAACACATAAAAATACATATGTAGCATATATACTGTGATATCTGTGACATAAAAAGAAGATAGCTAAAGACAAGATAGATTTAATTCATATCATAAGGGCAAGATTTACATACAGACATCAGTTTTGCACTGTTATTACTGAAATAGGGTTAATCCTGATTTATATACCACTAAGTGATAACAGAATCAGGCTTTTCAAATTTTTTTACCTTTTTTTTTTTTTGCTCCTTTCTTTTTCAACGATTCTATTTATAATTTTATAAGGAAGTAAGCTAATAATTCTCTCATTAGAAGTGCGAAGCTTGCCCATAATCCATACATCATTGTCAGTCAGCAATAGCTTCATGTGGAAATATTATGTCTCTTGCCAATATGTTATTAGGAATCCCCAGCCTATTATTAACGTAGACCAAAATGGTTCTTTTATAACTGTTACAGTATGTTATTTCCACAAGAGCAATGATCCAGAGATAACTTTAATCTGCATATTTACATTTCATGTTTACACTACACTCTTCTTAAAAATTATCTCTGTGCTGATGCTTCCAAATCACTACCATCTGGCAACAGTTAGATGAGTAGCATGTTGAAACTTTCATTCTTCTGACAAACTCTTCTCATTTTCAGTTTTCCCCCCACTTTTCCACTGGAAAGATATAAAAGAAGGGAAAGTGAGAAAAATAGTCACTGACTTTTAAAAACTTTTCCCCTCATTTTTTTCCCCCAGCAGTAAAGAGGGGAAAAAGCTAGGAGAAAAAAAGAGCGTATCCTTTTCATCTCCCTCCCTATTTTCTTGGTCTTCATTTATTTTTACTTCTTTCTCATTTTCCACTGGAGTAAAGAAAGAAAAAGTTAAAAAAAAATACCAAAGAAAAATGAAAAATTTCTGTGAAAATCTTTTTTTGTCCAAAAGCCATTTAAAAAAAAAATCAGTGAAGAATGTTTGACTGACTCTAATAATCATTCATGTCAAAAGGAAGAAATCTGCATACACCAATGCACCTAGTTATCTTTGTTGGTTAATTTTCTAGCTATTTTATTCTGAATGGCATTTCTTGCATTTAATTGTTGAATTAAAAGAGGTCTTAGAATTGTATAATAATCTCAGATCAGCTCCTGTTAAACACACAAACCCTCCCGCGACCATGATTGGCACCAATTTACACCTTTGATAGTAACCTCAGAAGACTAAGGCTTGAATGGCATGTAAACTTGAACTATTTCGATGCAGTTCCTCTTCATCAGTAATGAAGCATACTGGTATGGAGGATAGGGAAATTTACACTGCCATTGTCCTTCTTGGATTGTCGTTGTCTCTCTTGTATCTGTTTTATTCTGTAGATAAAAAAGATCTATCTGGAATCTTTAAAGAGAATTAAAAATGGAGATGCTAATGACTGGTATAATGTCATAGCATCTAATAAATTGAAATTATGTATAAAAAATTTATTGTACATTTAGTTTCCATACCAAACATCAATGAAGAAACAGGTGAGAAAATACTTTAGATCTGATAAATCAGATGCAGGTTACTCATTCTCAAAATACTCTGACAATTCTGCAGAGTCTTAAATTTTGAATGGGATCAGAAAATTAACAAATGCTTGCTAGAAAATACTCTATTAGTTGCCTCAACCTGTTATTATTTATATATCTTCATGCTTGAAGTGGAAAAATGAGCGTAATGTTTCAGTTATTCTACATTTCCACACATTGTTTCATTACCTGTGTGAGAAAAAAAATAAAGATGATCAAAAGTGAAATTACACTAGACCACATGCAGTAATTCTTTTCAAAAGCTTTCTTCAGTACTTCAATTTGATATGTTTTGCAGGCTAAGAACAGTTAATTCCTATGAACTCTTACAATAATACTAAGAGAATAAAAAGTGATTAATAAAAGAGAGAAGATTAAGAAATCCAATATATAGACTCTTGCCTCGCTATTCTGTAGTGATGAAAACAAATGAGATAGTTTTTTAAATTAAACTGATTCTGGTTCAAAGCAGTAAGTAACCATTCTAATCTCAGGATGCTCAATAATTTGGTTCCTAAATGGATAAAATCAGAGACCTGGGTAGTTTATTTCAAGAGAAGAACTAAATTACAGCAGAGAAAAGCAGAGTGCCTTACTTAGTATAAAATTATTACCTAATAGATTCAAAGACCCAATTTCACAAAGGTACTTAGGTATCTAAGTCCCATTTTATGCATCACTTCAGTCCACAAAACTCCCACTCAGCTCCTGCCTAAGCCCATAGGCATCTAAATTCATACAACCCCTAAGCTTTTTTAATAAAAGTTTGCTAGGTGCCTAAGTTGCTGTCTCTGGGCATTCATATCGCCTATCTCCTGCCTAAGCTGCAGACTAATCTACAACCCAGGGGAAGGCAGGCATTCCTGCTCCTGAATTGTGCAAAGGCTCTGATTTGGTAAGTGTGTTCAGAAACTACGTAACTCCACACAAAACAGCTGGGGTCATTCCTCTCCTATAACCTTTAGGCCTCTGGTTAGAGCATTTAACTGGGATGTGAGGGGCCAGCTGTTCAACTTCCCCTTTGTCTAATAAGGAGAAGGGGTAGGAACATGGATCTGCTGTTTTGCAGGTGAGTGCCCCAATCACTGAGCTAGATGGTGATTTTCACACTTTCTCTGGCCAAATTAATATTTAATTAGTCAATTATTTAATTAAAGGGAAACAATTTTAATAGGAGAGGTTAAGAGAGTCCCCACATCAAAATATCTCATAGGCCAGTGCTTAAAGCACTCACCTGAACGGCAGTAGCTCCCCTTCCGAATCCCTTGTCGTCATCAGGTGGGGGTGGGGAAGGAGGCATAAACCAGCAGTCACCTACATCCTGGGTGAGTGCTCGTAAGTGTGCTTTGTGGATTGCAGTGCTGTTCCTGTGATTTTCTAGGTGCCAAAAGGTTGCTCTGCACCTTTATTGATAGTTTTGAATTAGAGTGGTTTACTATGTGCTTTTAAATGTAGAATTGGCAGTTTGTTTACGGCTCACCTTTTTATATATGTTCTCCAGTGGAGAAGACAGCTTTATTGAATGCTTTTGTAAGTAGGGAAAGAATAGTGCACTGGGTGCTTTATTCAGTGTATAATTTTCTGTAATAATTCTGGTATTTACATGTCTTTTCATTTTATGATATTGTCCTTGTAATCCTAGAAACAAAGCAAGAAACAGAGCAATTATTTACAGGGGAGAGTACTATTACAGTTTAGTTGCTTGAAAGCCCAGATCACCTTACTTTTTCCCATTCCTAGTTTTGTTGCAGTTGGACAACAGCTAAATTTGATTACTTGTTTACATGAAAAGCACTCTTTGAATGGGTATGAGTGGCCCATCCTCTCAAGCCCAGTTATTAACTGCATGCATTACACATATGAGTTTTTATTGAGGCTTGCTTATTCTCAGAAATATACGTGGTGGCCTCCCGTGACAAAGGCCATTTTGGCTGCTGATACTCCAATGTGATGCCATTGAAGAGGTGGAACACATAGCATTTCCACTCTAAGGTTGCACAAGCACCTCTATTCTTAGTGTTTAATTTTCACCTGCTGAGAACTCTATCAATCTTTAACCTTTCAGGCTGAAATTTGGCATATTTTCTCTCAGTGGAGAAATGAATTTTTGTGAACAGTCAGAGCAAAAATTGATTTAGCTGTTTGTGAGAAAAAAGCGAAGGCAAAATAGTGGTCCCAGTTGAAAACTCTTTTTGTGTTGTGCTTCCTTAACTCCTTACTCCTTGGATTCAATATGATCTAGCATTTGTGGCCCCTGGGCACCTAATTATTTTTCAAATTACACAACATAAAATCATATGTGTACAATTTTACATATAGATTAATAGCACGTTGTAAATACACTAATTTTGGTAGAATTAGGTGCATGAAGTTTGCTAATTTATTCAATATCATCTTATTTTTCAAAAGAAATATACATATATAAGCACACTGACTTGCAGGAAAGGAAGCCCTGTTAAGAAATAATGGTGAAAGTTTATTAGAATCAGATTAATCCAAAACACTGAAGTAAACGTCATGCAATACTGAGTTGAATCTCATAAAAGTGTGAATCAAAGCCACTGGAAAACTTTGCCAAAGTTGTGTTACATTAACCTGCCAAGTTCCTCACAAATCTAGTGGAAACCAATTTTTCTTGACTCAGTGATTCTGGTTCATAACCGCAAAGGGATGTATACATTACTCTCCAGTAGTAATGTGAGAACATCAAAGAAATCAGTTCAGATAAGCATCCAAAAGATTTTCTGGATATTTGAGTTATCCTATATTAAAGAAGCCTCCATCAACCCTCAGATCTCACCACCCCATTCAATAGCTCTTCCCTCAAAATGCCAATTGATTAAAGCTGATTAGAAAAAGAAATACTGGAAAATTAAAACTTTTAATTGAAAACCAAAAATCCAGAATCTTGGTTTGTAGTATTCCAAGAAAAGCAGACACTTTCTGTGACATTAATTTTAAAAATCCAATTTTCCATTGGAAAAAATGTTTTATGAAAAGTTTTGACCTGCCTCACTAGTGACCGATTGTCCCCTGAGAATTCCTCATCTTCTGATCCTGCATCCTCTTTCAGCTGGTATTGTCTTCCTGTGGGAGGACCAGTGTTTTACTAACCCCATTTGGAGTCTCTGGTGGAAAGTAAGCTGGCTATCACCTTTGAAATCATTCTGGAGACATATAGCTTCCTTCTCTCTCACATACTGCTAGCCAGCAACGTTGAGACTGTTAAGAAAGGGGCTGGTTTATTTTTAATTATTCTTTTTTGTTGCATTTTAAGACATTTAAAAGGTGTAGTGGGTTACTTCCTTTTGTAAGGAGATGTAATGATTAGAATACTCTTTACAATACACTGGCGTTTTCCTTTAACTACATCTGGCAATAATAGATTCCATAAGCTGGCAATGCAACTATGAGAGTTTTCATAGAGAGCAGGCCTCTTTTTGTTATTAGACAATTGTGCTAATTCAATTTTAAAAGCAATGGAAAGAAAATGAAAATTAAACTCGTATAATAGATTAGTACTTGCTGAAGATGTATAAACATTTTAAGAAAAAAACGTCAAATAATAAAAAAAGATACTTTTTTTTTCTTCTCAGGTAACTAATGACTTTTCTTCCTATGAAACCCCTAATGTTGCGAACTCTGGGCCTCATTAAACCGAAATGACTTCCCAGAGATCTAAGTGAAATTATGTGCTTTATTTTCATTTTGGAAGATGGCCACCCAATGTGCCTTTTATTATCAGCATACATAGCTAGCTACCAAAACACACCATGATTTTTCAATTAGCAACACAAAAGTGTGTCTGTGTTTAATAACTTAATATGTTCCAAAATTTTCACTTCAAGTTAGCAGCTGCCTGGTCGGAATCTTGAGAGGGTGGAAAAAGGGAAGTGAACAATATGCTATACAGCAATGAACAAAATTAAGAACTATTTTGGTTTTTCCTTTGTTTCTTTGTTTTGTCTACTCTTCTGAGTGGTAGGATGCTTTTTTAAAAAAAAAAATTAAGTTAAATATAAGAGAAATTAGCAAAGTAGTGACTGCATTCCCTTCAGTGCATCAAGCAGAACATTTTCTTCTTATACATAATTTAAAATTTGCTTCAGGAATCCTTATAAAAAAAAGAGAGAACATTTTAAAGTAAACTGGGAATTACCTTCATTACTCTACCATATCTCAAGATGCAACTGATATCAAATATACTCCATGTCTTTCACCACAAAGCAATGGAGAAATGTACAACAGTGTATTCTGGTACATTTTTATTGCATTTCCCTCTAATGTTTGATCCTATATCTAGGCACTGTACATTTTACTCACAGTTAGGCAAAAAAACTTTTTTCCACAAAAAAGCATATTCAGCAACTTGTTCTTGTTTAGGTGCTGTGTGTCCGTGGGCAAAAGTGATGAGGAATTGGCCCCACACTGATATTCAAGGGATTAAAAGAGAACCAGGTAGGCTGTACAGAAGCAATCAACAGGAGAGGGTGTCTGAGGAAAAGCCCGTCAAGATTCACCTGGTTCATATAAAAGGGAGCTGCAGGGCAGAGTACCTCAGTTGCTGTTGGGAGCCCATGGAGTAAGGACTGTATCCTTGCAGCGCTGAGGAAACGCTAAGCATCTTGGACAGAGCAATGGCTGGCTCCTGGGACTGAGCAGTTGAGTGTCCTGAGGGGAAGAAAAAGAAGGTGCTGGAGTGATGGGGAAGTGGCCCAAGGAAACAGAGCAGCATTGATAGAGGTTACAAAGGAGCAGCAGGAAGCTGCCATTTACAGGGTCCCAGGGTTGGAGTTGTGGGTGTGCCAAGGTCTCCTCCACACACACTCACACACACACACTCGCCACTGCAGTAGTGGCTGGACTGTTGGACAAAGATACTCCCTCTTCCGGGAAACGGGGGAAAGATGATGACCTAGCTGGAGGGCTGAATTGAGAAGATGATGCTGCTGTTTTGAGATCTGAGAAAAGAGCCGTAGGTGGGAGCAGAGACAGAGTGGCAGTGGGCTGACTGCAGATGTGGGCATTGGACTCAGGATAATCCCCAGAATGACCAAGAGAAGGTGCCAGCCAGACGAGAAGAGCTGCATCCAGTGCCAGTAAGGTTCATATGATCTAGCTGACAATTGTCAAGTACATTCTTTAATACAATGGGAAAGCCAAAGTAAAATACAATAGGCTGAATTCTCTGGTCTGTTAATATCAGACTGTACCATTTATGTGGCACAAGGTGAAATTAAAACAGCTGGTGGTTGCCTTGGATAACTCCTTAGAGCAATCTACCTGTGTAAGAGGAATCTCTGTCAATATGAAGCCTGCAGCAGAGCCATTGTCTGACACCACAGGCTTCTGCATCAGGAATTTCCCACTTCTGGCATATGGGGAGGCATATTAGGAATAAGAGGTGAGGAGAGAGAGGGTGAGGGATATGTTGTAGTGGGTTTGTCAGGGAAGCAGAGGGAATGCATTTGGTAGTCTCATTCTGCCTTTCCTCATTCTCAATGGGTAAAAGAGTGTTACAAGGAGCAGAGGGCCATATCAGCTAACCAATAAGTCCTCGCCTTCTCCATCTTCACTGCACTCTAGAATCAAGCAAAGTTTTGGTAAAGATTTCACCATCATTAGATGATTATCAATGAAAAATCAATGATTACCAATGAATGAGAACAGTAGCCTCGGAAACCTGAATGCACTGCACACATGGTTACCCTTACCACTCCTTCTCACTATGCAAGGAATCGGAGCTCGTCTCCCACAGGCTTGCTGGACCCACACCAGAAATCAGTACTGTCTGAGTTTTGTTGAGAGTCAGGAACACATAGTAAATGTGAAGAACATAATCAAGATCACCAAAGCATGGCATACAGCGAAATCTTGCTCATGCTTCCCACATAGCTAGTCTTACTGAAGTCAGCAGAACTACTCATGGGAATTTAAGACAAGCAGAATTTGGCATTGTCTGTCGTACATATAAATGGTGATTTTTAACATCAGCAAATGGGTTATTTTTACACTGTACATCATAATATTAACAATAATTCTTAGTTCAATTTTGATTGTAGAAACTCTAGAATGTGATATTCTGCTTATTACATGCACATGTAATATATACAAACATTTCCATTTATCATTGCTATTACAACATTTATCAAACTATCTTCCAGCCATCAGTATCGTCAACATTATTATGATTGATTTACCAGAGCCTAATTTAAGAAAGCATAAATTTCAGAATGCAAATCTAATGCTCAAGGAAAATTGAAAATAGTGAGAAAAGAAAAAAGAGAGACAGGAATAATGAAACTCCTCACTAATACTGTTCATTTTTTTTAGTTATAACAAATACTAATATAAACATAGTTCATCTATTCATGTAATCAATTAATCTTTCTTCTGTAGAGCCAAACCCTGTTCCTCTGCTCAAAGCCAAGGGGATATAACCTGAGCAGCTGGTGGAAGGGATTGCCAGAGATGTGACCCTTCCTTTCAGCCAGATGGTAGGATGCAAAGCACTACTGTAGCTGTTTTTATATTGCTATTATTTATTATTCACATTATCATAGGCTATGTCTACATTTGTAAAGTTGTCGACTTTGTCAAGTCAACTTAAAGTTGACCTTGTTATGTCAATTTAACAGAGTGGCTACACTTTAAGTCGACTTAAGTCAACCTTGTTAAGTCAACTTAACAGTAGATATAGCCATCCACACTGGCTTTAAGTCAATTTCATAAGGTCAACTTAGTGCTATTCCCTGTCCACTCTGTCTTTAAGTCGACTTAAGAAGTTGATTTAAGGCTTAAGTCAACCTTCAGAGGTGGTGTTATTAAGTCAACTTAAACTGTTATTCAGTCGATTTAAGGAAGCGCATAAGTTGACTTAATAAAAGCCCAGTGTGAACGCGACATCCTTGGCTATGTCTACACTGACAAGTTAGTTCGAATTAAGGAGGCTTAATTCAAAATAACTAAAGCCATGGCTACACCAGGCTTTAGGTAGTTTGAATTAAGGGCTTCCTTAATTCGAACTAATAAGTTCAAATAGGGCTTTAGAAGTAAGGCTTTAATTCGAATTAACTAGTTCAAATTAGCCAATGTGGCCATGTTAATTCAAACTAATTTCTTAGTTCGAACTAACCGGCCATTGAAATGAATGGGGATCGCTAATTCGAACTAACTAAAATTAGTTCGAATTAGTAAGTTCGAACTAACTAATTCAACCTAATTTTAGCAAGTGTAGACATAGCCCTTAAGTTGACCTAAGTTGGCAGTGTAGATGCACACATAGAGCCCAGATGCCCTAGTCAAGGACCAGAACCCCGTTGCATAAGACATTCTATAAAAATAGTCCCTGCCCTAAAGATTTTACAATCTAAATATAAGCAAGAGACAACAGCTGTGCATAGATGGAACATGGAAGGAAACAATGAGACAACACTGATCAGCATGATCAGCAGTGGTCTCAAAGCACCAGCAACCTCACCACTGTCAGGTTTTTTGTAGCCTTCATTCCAAAGCAGAGTTTTAAGGAAGCATTGAAAAAGGATAATTAAGTAGTTTTACAGATGTTTACAGAGAGCTTCTCTCAAGCATAAGAGGAAGCATAAAGGTGATTGTTTGAAAATGAACAAGGGGGAGATGGATACTGACATCACTGGTGTGATAAATCTCTCCATTCTCACTGAAAGACAGTAGGTAGGTTGTGAAAGATCTTGAAAATGAAAACGAGTAGTTTAATACAATACAATAGAGAAGAAGGAGTTGGTGGAGAGACATTGAGCTCCTCAGGACTGGGATCATCCCTTCTAGAGTGTCTGAAAAAAATCCGTTGTTGCTGATATCGAAAACAAATAAACCAACAACAATGAACATAAATAAAATACGTCTAACCTCTCCAGTTACAGGCTAACTGGCCCATTTAAGAGAGATTGTGTCAGTTCATTTTTGGCTCATTAGCTGCTTTCCAGTAGGAATGGTACTGGAACCATTTTTATACTGAGAGTCCTAAGAGCCATTAAAACAAACTTTATAATGGAAACAACTTCATGCCAGAGGGTGCAGTAGTACCTCCCCTCCTCCCCCCCCACAGTCTTAGTTCCAACACCAAGTAGAGCCAGATAGATCACAGGCGGTCACTATAAAGAGCCAGGCGGTGATAAACCTTTCTCCTCACATTCCAGAACTTCCAGTAGTTTGGTTTGGTTGAATTTTGCATAAACGTTCTGGAGAGAAAGTTATTTCATCTGCACTGATTTAAGCATCTCTAATCTCACCTTTGTAACAAAAATGATACTTTTCTGAGTTATAGCTGATCCAATTCAGAATTTAAATTCTGAACTTTGCTTCTCCTTTTGCCTATTGATGTGTGTGTGTGTGTGTGGCAGGAGGGTCACCAACCCCAAATTATTTTCATGCTCACTAAGGCTATGTCTACACTTGCACTTTTAAGTCGACTTAGTGTGTCTACACTTAAAATTAAAGTCGACTTAAAGGGGAACTTACAAAGTTGACCTAGAGCGTCCACACTGGATGCTCTAGGTCAGGGGTCAGGAACCTATGGCTTGCGAGCCAGATGTGGCTCTTTTGATGGCTGCATCTGGCTCGCTGCCAGTGTTCCCTCTAAGCTGCGCGGGCGCGCGGCTGCGCAGCGGCCGTCGCACCCCCCGCGCAGCAGTGAGGGACCCCCGCGCAGCCCGGCAGCCCCCGCCGCTCCCTCCAACCCCCAGGGCCGCGGCACACCCGGCCTGCGCCCGGCCTCTGGGCTGGCCCTCCCCGCCCCCAGGGTGGGACAGGCAGGCTCAGATCAGGAGCGCGGGCCTGCCTGCCTGCCTCAAACAGCCGGGGCAGCGGGGTGGCTGCGGCAGCGGCGGGATCCCGGGCTCTCACCCCCTGACCGCCTCCTTCCTGGGGCTGGGGCCGGGCTAATCCACGGCCCCGGCCTCCCAGCACGGGGCCGGGATCAGCCTCCGGGGCTGGGGTCTGCTCCCCCCCTCCCACCGGCGGCTTCCCAGGGCCGCGGTAGGGTCCTCCCCCGCCGGCGGTATTGGCTTTCTTTCTTTCTTTCTTTCTTTCTTTCTTTCTTTCTTTCTTTCTTTCTTTCTTTCTTTCTTTCCCTTTCTCTTCCTTCCTTCTTTCTCTCCCTTCTCTCTTTTTTCTTTCTCCCTTTTTCTTTCCTTCTTTCTCTTCTTTGCCTTCCTTCTTTTTTCTTTCTTCCTCTTTCTCTTCCTTTCTCTTTTTTCCTTTTGTCTTCTTTTTTCTTTCCTTCCTCTTCCTTCTTTCCACTTCTTTCCTTCCTCTTCCTTCTTTCCACTTCTTTCCTTCTTTCTTTTTTCTCTTCCTTCCATTTTCTCTCTCTTTTCCTTTCTTCTCTCTTTTTCTCTCTCTCTCGTCCTTCCTTCCTCCCTTCTTTTTTTCCTTCCTTTTTAAAAAAACCCAACCTTTAAAAATTAATTTTAATTAAAAACCTTTTTAAAGGTTTTTTAAAAACCTTTCTAAAATTAAATTTCAATTAAAAGTAATTCAAATTCAATTAATTAAAACATAAAATGCATACATTTACTTGTATTTAGTTTTAAACATATTGTATGGCTCTCATGGAATTACATTTTAAAATATGTGGCGTTCATGGCTCTCTCAGACAAAAAGGTTCCCTACCCCTGCTCTAGGTCAACTTTGTGGGGCTAGGGGGACCCTGGGCAGGTCCATGGTGGTGGGGGGGCACCCCCTGTGTGCAAAGGGGGAGAGGGACCCTGGCAGGGCAGAGCCCTGTGTGTGATGCTGTCTGGATTTAGGGAAGCATTTATGATATTATTTGCAATGGATATCTCATAAATGCTATAATCCATAGGAACTATGTCATGTTTGGTATCAATAGAAAGGTAGTAATTTGCTGGGAATGATTATATAGTTTATGTCTAGGAATTCTATTTCGATTAGAAGTTAGGAATTTGATGTTATATCTATACTTTAATTTATGTTATTTTATTGAAATACCTGAGAGAGGTGGGTGTGTAAAACCATTGGCTCCCTAATGTTTAGGAATTTTCCAGGTAGAATGGTCCCAGGGAGTATCCTGATGAGCCATTAAGGACATAAATAATACAACTATTGTGTCCTTAATGGCTCATCAGTTTACTCCCTGGGACCATATCACCTGGCAGATTCCTTAACATTAAGGAAACAATGGTTTTATACACCCGCCTCTCTGAGGTATTTCAATAAAATAATGTAAGTTAAAGTATAGATATAACATCAAATTCCTAACTTCTAATCAAAATAGAATTCCTAGACATAAACTATATAATCATTCCCAGCAAATTACTACCTTTCTATTGATACCAAACATGACATAGTTCCTATGGATTATAGCATTTATGAGATATTAATTGAAAATAATATCATAAATGCTTCCCTAAATCCAGACAGCATCACACACAGGGCTCTGCCCTGCCCTTTGAGGGGCATGTCAGGCTCTCCCTATGCCCCCACGGCACGGAGGGCAGTGGTGTAGTCCTGGGGTAGCCCTAAGTCGACTTAGGGCTACCCCACATCTACTCTGGCTTAAGTCGACTTTAAAAAGTCAAATTAAGCCTTAAGTCTACTTAAATCTAGGTTTAATAAAGTCGACTTAATTTTCATTGTCGATTTTATTTTGCTTAAGTCGACTTAAGCAAGCTGCTTAAGTCGACTTAAGCAAAGTGTAGTGTCGACGCAGGGCAAATGAAGTCGACTTAAGCCAAGCTTAAGTTGACTTAATTTACCAGTGTAGACGCAGCCTAAAAGCTGTGAAATAGGAGTGGGAGATTTGATTAGTAGCCCTGATATAAGCCACTTTTTGCCAATCTCAACTACTCCCCTTCCTGCATCAAGATAATTTCGTGGCCAAAAGAATGAAAGAAAATTCATTCTTGTGGTTGTTTCTCATGGAAAAATAAGACTAACAACATTGTATCCAAAACATACAGTAGCTGTAATTTATCCATCATCATGAGTGGCTTCTGGACTACTTGAACTTGTCATGTAAAACAAATTATAATTATGTGGAGGGCAGCAACATCCTATTCTGATTTCACTTACTACTTATAGATTTCTATTTCCAGCTGCCCAGAATGAGTATTATATTTAGTGATTTCAGAATAACCTGGGATTTTGTTATTGAATTAAATAAATTCAATAATTCAAATTTCTTCTACCATGCGTGTCTATGGTGGTTTCTACAATTTTTAATATTTTTCAACTCTCACTGTATTTTGTGCACCATATGGAAAAAAATAGCAAATAAATTATGTTAATTTTTCCTTAGGAAATGAATTCAGACTATGAATAAATTATGCTGACTGATGGACATATGGCAAAGACATCTGCTTTCACCACAAAACTGATGTTCAAAGTAAAAGAAGACAAGATACTAAAACTAATCTATTAAGATACTATTTTTTTTAATTAGTGAAAAAGTTTCCTATTAAAAATAAAACATGTACATCTCACACCTTTTAAGTGAGCTTTCTCCTCAGGATTATGGATTTGTTCTACATAATGTTTTCATATTGCAGAAATAAAATGCAGGATGAACTACATCCCCTTCTGCCCATGCTCCAAAGACAAAACATATGATCAACAGATGGCATTTATGAAACTCCACATGCCATGAAACATTGGCAGGCATAATGTCACTGCACCATTAGGCCAATAATGTAAGAGCGGTGAAATGAATAACTGTACACAAAAGAAACATTATACTCCAGGAAAATTATAAAAAAATAAAAATAAAAATCAGGCAAGGTTTTGTACAAGTTGATGTCACCCTAGAGCAGAATATAACATGTCATACAATTAACTAAACATCACTGTGGACAGTTCGGAGAAGTATTCCACTCAATGTACAGCTATAATCATAAAAAGCAAGCAAAGTATTAGGATACATAAGGAATGGGATAGGATTAATACAGAAAATATTGTAGTGCCATTATATCAATCAATGGAATGTCCTCACTAGAACACTGCATGCAGTCTAGCTAATCCCAGCTTCAAAACATAATGCAGAATTAGAGGGAATTCAAGGATGGGCAACAAGAGTGGTTAAGGATTTGGAAAAGCTCTTGTATGAAGAGAGATTGAAAATGTTTAAATTTAATTTAGACAAGAGATGACTAAGAAGTGGATGTGATAAAAGTATATAAAATAATGAAACATATATAAGGTAGATCAGGAAATTCTGGTCTCATAACACAAGAATAAGGGAACAATGAATGAACTGGAAAGGAGGCAAATACAAAACTGATAAAAGGAATTACTTTTTCCTACACTGAATAATTCAACTCTGAACCTTAATGCCATATGATGTCATCCAGGCCAATAATTTAGCAAGATTCAGAGGGACTGGACATTCATATAGGAGCAAGACTATTCACAAGTATAGTAAATAATGCTAACCAACATTTTAGGAAGGTTTTAAACAATCTTTATTAGAGATTAGGATGAGGTCTTTGGACCGATGAGGTGCGGGGAGAGATATTATTTTGTGTCCGTCTGCTGCAGGGTTTCCTGCATCTTCCTCTGAAGATCTGGTTCATCTGGCAAAGGCATGATAATAAACTTAGATGTCCTATGAGTCTCAATCAGTATAATATTCCCTCTGCTCCTATGTCACTGACTAAGTGCATAGCATTTTTAGGATCTTGTTAATAGCCTCTATGAAACATTTAGAGAAGATTGTTTATATCAGAAAGGAGGTTTTTTAAAAGTAATTTAAAGCATCCCTACAGCCACTATGGATTCAGATCTGATTTTCGGCCTGCACAATACATAATCAAATATAATCCAGTTATAATTTTAACATTTGCTATCCCAAATTACCAATCCCTTGGAGTGAGTGTGAACAACTTCTAAAAAGTTGTACAGAAAAGCAGCCAAGAATTTGACTATATAAGTATTATACTTGATTGCTTTCTTGTTCCAGGAGAGGAAAAAATAGTATTAGTAGTGTTTACTACTAGTATTTTAGCTACAGGAAGTACCACTGCAGGAAAACCTGACAGTTTATCTGTTTTTGTTTGTTTGTTTGTTTTGTTTATTTTTGTTTTTTTACAAATACCAACATACTTGATACTGCAAAAAGAAGAGAATAGACTTAATTTCTACTGTCCTCATGGTAACTGGAGCCAATTCACAGAGCCTGAAGATGTCTATTCAATTCATGTGCCATGTTTTTCTCTCTGCCTGTATTTCCTGGTGTATGTAAAGACTAATGACAGTAAGAACATGTAGGTAGATTACTCCAAATCCATGGATGTTTCAGCCACTTGATTAAACTCTACCAAATCCTTTAGATGCTGAATAGGATAAGCATGCTCTATCCATGAATTTAAAGAGGATGTACCATGGATATGAATAATACAATCAAGAGAAAATGTTGTTTTAACTTGCAGGCAGTGAAACTTGATGGAGTGTCTGTGCTACGTTTTGCAGCCCAACATAGACTATCTATGTGAGATCAGGGTGAACCAGGCAGAAAACATTCAAATAAACCCTTTCTGTTAGTCCTATGACAAACACAGAAATATATACTTTTTAAAAAAAATATGGAATTAACTCAGAGGAAAAAGCTTCTAGTTATATTCTTCCATCTTTAAATGTTTAAAAACATTTAACCCTTGCTTCCTTAATATTCAGCTTTGGAACAATCTAAAGGAATAACAGTGCATACTGAAGTTTCAATGTACTACTCCAGGAAATGCAAGCTGATGTGGAATGCTGAGATGGATTAGAATGACTTCCTTCTTCAGTGTATGAAGTATGAAATTTAATATTGATAAATTCAAAGTAATGCACACTAGAAAAGATAATCTCAATTTTACATACATAGGATAGAGTCTAAATTAGCTGTTACCACTCAAGAAAGAGATGTTGGAGTCATTGTGGATAATTCTCTAAAAACATCTGCTGGATTTCGGCTGCAGTTTTAAAAAAAAAAATTAAAACCTTGTTAGGAACCATTAGAAAAGGGACAGATAGACAAAAAATATTATAATGTCTCTATATGTCCATAGTATGCCTACATTTTGAATTCTATAAGCAGATCTGGTCGCCCTCGTCCAAAAAAGTTATATTATAATTGGAAAATGAGATTGTCTAATGGTCTAATCTTCCTGATAGGAAACAAAATGAGATTGTGAGGGGCCTAATGTGGGTTGCTCTATTTGAAGACAAATGGAGGGAGGCCAGCGACAGTGGCAAGAATATGTCTAGAAGGGACCTGTGAGATATAGTGGCAGCATAGCCCTGCAGTAATTGTGGATAGGATGCAATGAAAGTAGAGGCCAAATTCTTGCTACGTGGGTTAGATATAGGTCCTTAGATAGACACATTTTCAAGACTGCCTGGTGTACATTCATGAATTTTAGAAGAGGGCTGTAAAAGTTGCCAACCCTGAAGAGGGAAGTGTCAAGAAAGCTTTTAACAAAGATCTTCTATTCCTGTCAATTTAAAAAAAAAAATTTCACACACGTTTATCCTTCTGGAAAGAGGAATTATCTTGGTCCAAATTCTGTTCTAAGATGCAATGCTATGAATATTGGCTATCCCCCAAGAGTTTCTGCAAAACTGGAAAGGGACTTGCCCCCATGTTACTATTCTTTGAATATTTCTAATGTAAAGTAGAAAATCATAGAAGAGAGCCCCTTCTTTATTTATTTATTGGTTTCTGTAATGTTATACAGTCCTGTACAAACAAACAGAGGGCAAATTCTTAACATCAAGGAATTCCAAGTTGATTTTTCAGACTCAAGTTTCTCAGATAAATTCAGATAAACTTTGAATAAGCATCTAGAAATTTGAATCTAACTTCCAAAACCATTCTGGTTTATTCATCACTGGAAATAATAGTAAGATACATTTCAAAACATTGCTCTGGAATTGAGTCACATAACTTCCATTTACTTTAATGAGCATCATATGCTTAAAAACCAGAAGTATTCTCAGCATGTTACTATGACAAGTACACTTTTCTTTCTATGTTGGGAAGCAACAATTCTGATTTGTTTTGATTATAACAACAGTGCTCATTTACAAGTGCAGCCAGGAATGCTGTTACTGAGTAGTAAATATGAATTTGGAAATGTTGAATGATTGATATTTTAAAGGTAAATGTAGAGCCTTTGTAATCTATCATTTTTAACCTGCGCTTGTGCACAATGCCCCAATATCTAAAAAGCTGTATTGCTAAGGCAACTGCAGGGTGCCAAAATCTAATTAATTCCTGCAAATATGAATCCCATTTTGTGCCACAGCCCTCGCTTTCCCAAGAGAAGCAGTGCTGCCTCGTGGACAGAGAACTGAGCTCCAGGTACCTGGGTTTTATGCCTGGCTTTACCACCGGCCTGCTGGTGACCCTGGGCAAATAACTTCTACTCTTTAAGCCTCAATTTCCCCACCTGTAAAATGGGAATAAATGAAATGATACAATACTTTCATATCTTTCAATGAAAAACACCACATTAAGAACTAGAGATGATGAGGCAGATTTAGAAAAGTTTGTGGCCGCATATCACTATCACTTCCAAATGCCATGAAGTAAGTTACAAATCTTCTACCCGAGGACTATATTTTTTAGGCTAAGACTTTTAATGTAGTCTTTGATGGGAAATAGTAGAGTAGAAAAATATCACTATGGACTTTAATGTTTGTCATTGTAATAACTCTCTATGGCTATGTCTACACTTACTAAAGTTAGTTCGAATTAGTTAATTCGAACTAACTAATTCAAACTAATTTTAGTTCGTTCGAATTAACTTAATTCGAACTAGCAAAATTTAGTTTGAACTAAGCAAGTGCCATTCATGCGAATTAGCGAATTGCATTGAGTTCAAGAAGACGGTTAGTTCAAACTAAGCAATTAGTTCGAACTAACATGGCCACATTGGTTAATTCGAACTGTTAGTTTGAATTAACCCTTAGTTTGAATAGCATATTCAAATTTATTAGTTCGAATTAAGGAAGCCCTTAATTCGAACTAATGAAAGCCTAGTGTAGCCATGGCTTAAATTAGTTCAAATTAAGATTCCTTAATTCAAACTAACTTGCCAGTGTAGACATAGCCTATGGCCCCAAACCTGCAAACACCTAATTGTGTGCCTGACTTTATTCATGAGACTAACAACACTGAAGTCAAGTGAAGTGTCCCTATCAATCTCTTTTCTGATTCCTCTTCTGATTTTCTGTAAATCTATTTTCACTGTTATGCGGAATGATCCTGAAATCCAGCCCCCCAAGCGTTGTCCCTTTGAAGTCAATGTGGCTACTCACAGGAGAAATGGATGACAGGGTAGACCCTTCAGTAACTGATTTTAGGGATTTTGTAGTGTGTCATTGCCATTTCTGACAAATGACAACACCGATTAAAATAACATTTAAAAGCTAGCCAGCCCAAAAGGATTAAGACATTTAGAAGTAGTCAGACTTGAAAGGCATGAATGCATTCCAAGCACACTTGTAGTTACAAGCAGTTTTGTAAGGGTCAAACATGTCTAGCTGCAGAGGAAAACAAAAATTCTGAATTGCTTTCCAAGGGTAAATTCAGAGGATTTTTAGGTAAACATTAAAGCACTATAGGAAATATGCTTCCCTATCCCAGTCATTTGACCCAGCAATGAAGAGGTCCAGCCCTCTGGCAAGAGCTGCTACCTGGAGAAGATTTGCGGTAAACAAACGTTCTTTGCAAATCTACTTCAAAATTCCTTGTGAGACCACAGACAAGACAGCAGTAGATCTGTTTGTCTTGCAAAACCCTGGCAAGGGACTAAGACTCCCCAGACACAAGAAAATGAGACAGCAGAATATTTCCAGTCCTTAACCCTTAGAGCACAAAACACTGCATAAACAGGGGAAATGGCTCTGCACATAAAACACAGGGTCTACACTAGTCATATCTCCTCCTCAGCAAAAATGGTGTGACAGATATCAGTATGCCAGATATCATTATAATTAATAGTGTGTGTGTTCTGCAGCACAGGATTTCTATACCTGACTCACAGTCCTGGCTTAAGGGAGTTTAGTCTTTTCCCAGGCAATCTCCTGTTCATTTAGATATCCATACTGCTGTGAGGGGAGCGTGCTGCAATCAAGGAAAATGACACAGTGAGAGAATGTATGGATGGATGGGTGGGTGGATGGATGGATAAATTAATTGATAAGGGGATGGATGAGGTAGAACAAGAAAATGTTAATCTCATTTCTAACGGAGTCTTGTTTTTGCCTAATATGGCTTACAGAGTGCTTCAGGATGGTTGACATTCATCCATGTGCATCACTATGGTTCATTTGGTTGTACCCTTGCCCATGAAACAAACAGTCTTGGTTTCAGCTTTGACATATATTCTGAGCAGTTTGATAGGGTAAGGGGTCAATTGCACTAGTAGAGATTCTGTTCTTTGCTGAAAAGCATATATGTTTCAGGTGCAAGATAGAGATCCTGTAGTGTCTTTTAAAGAGAGGAAAAGAGAATTGTTTTAACTAGCCATCCTTACCTCTCTGGATATAACACATTCTAGCATCCAAATTGTACTCAAGCATTTGGTGAATGAATAATACTGGATCCATTTGACTACATAGTCACTGCATTGCTAGTTGTCCCAGGCTGATCTGCCCTTTCAAGGAGTGAGGGAGCAGCAAGTCTTCGCCTAAGAAGAAGCCAAGTGTTGAACCTCAGCAGATCTAGCTACTCAGGAGCTAATGATTAGCTCTGATTCCCAGCTAGATGATATAAGGTAGAGCAAGGAGTAAAAGAGACAAATTCTTCTTGCAGCAGCAAAAACCACCACCACCAACAACAACTAGGTGGCCATCCCACCAATGTGTCCCTCAGTCCTGTAGTCTCCCTGTGGCTAGGGAAGGCCGATCACCCTTGACCTCCTGTGGTGAGAGGACCCTTCAGTATCAGTCCAGGGCAGGTTTCCTGCTTTTGTTACTTTTCCATATTTTTGTGTTTGTGTGGCAAAAGAATAAAAGAGCCTGTGTAGATGGCTAAAATAGAGTTGGGCAGGGCTGACTGTTTTGTTCCCAGACTACACTAGTATTTAACTCGCTACTTCAGAAAACATTTGCAGATACATTGGGCAAGATAAAAACCATATAAAGCCTGTTCTATTCATTCTCAGATGGAAAGTAACCCTGAAATCAGTGAGAGATTGAGTCGTGTAGTTCTGTTTTTAAAATGAACATACTGTTTTTGTCACTATTTCTCCAAGTTTTGCATGTTAGAAGTGACATGACTCCTCTTGCATTTGCACAGTCTCCGTTTACATATTTTTTTGACTCTGACTCTTGGATTTATATTTAATTGACACATACCCATCAAGTATCATTACATACAAAACAAAAACAAAAAAAACCAACCAAAAAAAACATACATTCATACATAAATAAAATTTACAAGTTGTAACATGGTAGTAGCATGTATTACATAAGCACCTCATTGTATTAAGTGGGGTGTTTGCACACAAGAAATGTGGTCTCTCTCCCAAAGATCTTGCGTGATTTCTTCTTTCTAGAATGTAAAATTCCTTCTAAGCTGCAAGTTCAACTTTTGAAAAAGACATTCCTGAACCTTTCAGTTTAAATGAGAGAACGTGACTATGAGACTTGAGTATGTCTCAGCAGTCCCACATTATATGTCCTTCATCCAAATCCATGATTATGATCCAAACTTACTTTTTTAATAGATGGGTGTAAGATGTAAAAATTTTGTTTGAAATAAAAGTATGCTACAGTGTAGCAGTGCTCAGAGCTAGAGTTCCAGTTTCATCCATCACTGAAATACGTGCCAATTGCAAAATTTGGATCTAGATCAGGATTCATATTCCAATCTCCCCAGAGTTCCAGAATGTTTGAATCTGAGGTTTTGGTTCTGTGCCATCTTAGGGCTTGAATTCACTAATGGCAGCGAATCCACCACCAACAGATCAATCTCCCCAAGACCCATTCAATGTGAAGATCCATTCAGCCAATCAGGAAGCTGACTCTGGAAGACTACCCCCACTGAAGGACTAGCCCTGAGTTGGAGGGAAGGAGTTTTCCTCCAGCTCAGACTACTGAAGACAGCACAATAAGTAGAAGGTAGGCAATTGGAGGGAGATACTCAAGGTGTTTTAAGTACTTTGCATATCTCCCTACAATTGCCACTGAAATTGTATGGCAGTATAGACGAGGGCCAAGTGTTATGTCATCACATTTCTATTATTGTTCATTAGTTAGGTAAAGAATAATGCATCATGAAATTAATCTTACTAAAAAACATTGAGTCTGTTTCCCATCTCACTTATATGATGTAAATCAGAAGAACTCCACAGAAATCAAACAATGCAATATTGTAGTAAATGAGATTAAAATCAGGCCCATTATTTTAGTAATTTAATTATGATTAGCTCTTGCATTCCACTTTTCTTCTTTAAGAACTTTACAAATATTTGCTAATCAATGCTCACCACATCCTTGTGAGAGAGATGAGTATTATTGTCCCTAGTTTTCAAAAAATACGGTTAAGTGACTTACCAGAGGATGCAGAGGAAGACGGTGTCAAAGTATAAAATTGTGTGTTTATATCATGTCTCCCCCCGCATTTATGCTAAAACAGTGTATCCCACCTTTGCTGTATTCATTATGTCCTAGCTTTGGCTATATGTTCTGTATTGTGTCTTGCATTTGTGCACTTGAAGGGTGAAAAAAATTGCTTACACACATCACTTATCCTCATAGAACATACTCTGTGATTGATTATTTCTATTGTTTTCTACAGAGGTAAAAACCTAAATGAAAGTGAAACAAGTATTCATTTTGAAAATTTTTAAACTAATACATTTCTTATATATTTCTTAGAATTATTAGCTCAGTGCAAAAAAGAAAAAAAAATAAAGCTAATTAAATCAGTTAGAATGTGTCTTTTACCTGATGTTTGTCTTTCACACTCTGTGGTTCTGTGTATGAGTATATATATATAGTATGCCTCTGTGCTTTTTCTACTACTGTACGTGCGTCACCTAATTTAAAACAGACTTGCTGCTGTTTTCAACTATAATGTAGTTGCGGGCTAAGTCTAGATAGAAATGACTGCTCAAAATGTAAAATTGTGATGCTAGACATTCCAACCAGGCCGTCACAGACAGGAATGTGCATTTGTCTGGGCAAGCATTATAGACTGAGGGGTGCTTAGCTCTCATAATGACAGCATGTGTCTACTGAATTCCATTTTTTAAAAAATTTAAACAGAAATAGACCTTTTTTAAAGCAAAGAAGTAACTGTATTCACATGGCTCTGTGAATGCAATGTAAACAGCTGAATTTCCCACTGTGCAAACATTGGGAAAAGGCCTCAAAGCAATATTGAAAGCAAGAATAAAACATTCAAGGCATGGAAACCCCTGGAGGTCTTGTATACTGTACAAATTCAAGATAGATCTCTCTCTCTCTCTCTCATAAATTACATATTAACTGACAGAGAGTAACTCCTACTGAAACAACCTTTATGATGTCAAAAACTAAGAATGCGCTCAACCTCTTGTGTTTGATTGTCCCTCTTAGCAAAGTGTGTGCAGTAAATCCTCAAATCTTTCTTTAAAGACTTTTTAAATTTTAAATTAAAGCTTCTCTCATCACATTTCCAGCCTTGCTTCCGTTTCCTGATATAAGACAGAAGTAGGAGCGCATTGATCTTACAATGTTAAGAAAAAGGCATCTGAGAAGCCACAAGGAGCTGACCGAGAGAGATCCACCTGGCCAGGCTGGAACTCTGCCTGTGAGGGAATATTTTCCTCTCTCAGGAATGAGTTTGGGGAGTTCTAGTTCTAGAAACAGAAGACAGACAGATGGAGAGGAGGAGTCTACAGTCCTGCTAATGCCTGGGAGTTAGAGCTGAGAGGTGCTAAGGCTGGTGAAAGGCCCTTGTAAAAAAAGACACTTGTAAAAACCTGTGCTTTGGGGGGGAGAGAAACACCTTTTGTCTGAGCAGCTCCTTCCTCTGCTGGCAGTAGCTGCAGAAGGTCTCACTTTGGCAGTCCTACAAGGAGCTGCACAGGAAAGCCTCCAGCCAACACTGCAAAATAGAAACAATTAAGCAAGGCCTCGTTTAGCCTCTGTAGGCAGTGGAAAGAGATGACCTTTTGAAGCAGAGCAGACCTAACATGGGGGAAAGCATTTTCTCTGATATCCCAGATAGGCTGCAGTAGTTGGTGCAAGTACTCTCAGCAGCACCAGCCCCTGGCTCATGCAATGCTCCCATTGTTTGGTAAAACTGCAGAACCACTCCTCATCTCTATAAACAGCTGGCTGGTTGTTTGGGTTGGGAGGATATCACTTACCTATTAGCAGAGTTCCAGACTGGCTGGGACTCTGCCTTTCAGCTCCCTGCTACTGTTCAGATGGACCCTACTACTTGTGACAATAGCAAAGCAGACCCTATCCTATACCCTGTCTCAAGCCAAAAAGTAGGGTTGGAGCAAGCAATCAAGAAAAAGGTGCTCTCATTTAAGACTTATGATATAATGTTATCACAACTTGGTATTGAGGGTGTCAGATGGGGTGAAAAACAGACATGGTGGTCTCAGCTCCAGCAGAGCTTGTGAGTGTCATGTTAACCCATGGTTTAGATTAGCACATCCACATTGACACAGATATATTGCCAATGGCTCTGACTCTCCTTTGGCCTGTCTCTCTAATTCCTTGCATACATGCTATTGCAGACCAACCCTCTGAAAAGCACACTTCCATAGGATTCAACAGTGCAGACCCCCTGCAAAGGCTCATGTTTCCTTCCACTTTTGCCACCTGAAATCACACGATCTGTTGCTGAAGGGGACCCTGGAGGGCATAGAATTTGCCACTATCTGAGGACTGCAAGCTAAAGCTTGCAATTAACAAAAATAATTTGCCAACTGATCTTTTCAGATGTACAAGTTGAAAACTCCCCCATATCTAGAAGTCTACTGTGTATCAGATTTGTTTTGATAGCTTAATAATATAACTCAGTAGGACATGTCATGTTAACTGTGCATGTAAGAAATTTAACAATGGTTCAATGTTGTCTAATAGTTTCTGACAGTTATTTATTGTGCGCTTGTGTGTGTGAGGATGAGGACAGGAGGTTGTTCCAAAATCAATATGGTACTTTTTACTAAAGAGTTAGTTTTGTATTTTTTTTATTTTATTTTATTTTTTGCATTGTAAATGATGTCTGTTTTAAAAACATGTCCTATGCTATGGCTAATTAGTTAATTGTTACTTGATAGTAACATAATTTTCCATTCTTGTATATGTTTGTTGTATATGTCACACACAGATTATATGGCTCAATTGTTTTTGGAAAAGTTGGATATGTAATTGGATGTCTAGTAAATATATTCATTTTTCAAGACTGTATAAGCAAATCAAATAATTGCAAACAATTGCAACAATTAGGCGGTCAGATACACACACATGTGTGTGTATAATCACACCACTAGATATTTAACATTTACCAGTAGGCTATTTCACGATCTAACTGCAAATTTACAAATTATAAGGTTTATAATAATCTTCTTTTTATTCGAGCCAAAATTATGATGAGTATACTAGTTATTTTCAAGGCCACATTTTTCCACTGTGTTAGCAGCATGAAAATAAGGCTTTCTTATGAGGGAAGTTTATATATTTAGAGAAAACTCTACAAAATTGCCCTGTATTAATAGAATCTTAAGCATTCCTGGGTGGTGGCTCAGAACATTAGCATGTGACTCTGCTGCCCTTGAAAAGACATAATTTGATCTTAATAGGCTTTTTTTTTTTTTTTTTTTTTAAATCGCTGGTAGTTACAGAGAACAAGCCACCACAGTTCAGTTCCTCAGTCAGACAACTGGGTTGAGAACCACAATGGTGCTGACTTTTAATTTTCAGAATGTCAATGAGAAAAGCAAAGAACTTTTTTTCTTGGAAATTGGTTCTACTGGCCTCAGTGAAGAGCTGGCATATTGGTCTTAGGAAAGTGGTCTCAGTGGCTGTAGGGCTTCTGTGGCAGAGCTGCCTGTAAGAATCAATAGATACCTTTTTTATAGAGCAAAAGGGAAGAGGAAAGGAGGAGAAAAGAGTGAGCAGTTCACTGGAGGTTGAGTCTATAACAGTAACAGGCAAACTTCAAAAAGGATAAAACCTGGGATTTTGAATCTACAAAACAGAGTTAGAAATCTCATGAGACAATACTTTCTTGGGAAATTTTCAGAACCCTGTATCTGGACCTGGACTGTTATACCTCTTAGTCATCCATGAAGAAATAATTAATAGTTTAAGTATTTTCTATAAGGAAAAGGATGCCTGAAGACGGGAATTCAAAGGGACACAGATGGACATTTTCACATACTCTGCACAGGGTTTCCAAGAAGCAGCTACTGAACTCACAAGGAGAAAGACCAAAGAGCCAAAGGTTGATCTCAGATATACCAGTGAAAATCCAAAGCAGCTCTCTGTGAAATCAATGGAGTCACATCAGTGAACTTTGTCCAACAGAAGGTCCATGTATAGGAGAGTATCCTTTTAAGAATGAATGGTATTAACTATATTTCATGTTTGCTGTATCATATTATATTCACTTTATCACATAAGTAAACATCAGTAGATGTTTGTAGCTGTGTCTGTGTAATACTTTTTAAAAAAATGTTTTTTGTCTCATGAGTTAGTTTTGTTCCTAACTTGGTAATACATAGGATAATCTAAAGGCTTGTCTGCCTTTGAAATACTGGAGTGGCACAGATGCACTGCTGTAGGATTTCAGTGTAGACGCTACCCATGCTGATGGGAGGGATGCGTCCATTGGCACAGGTAATCCACCTCACTGAGATGCAGTATCTAGGGCACAAGAAGAATTCTTCATTGACCTACTGTTGTTTACACTGAGGGTTACGTAGGTTTAACTACTTCCAACAGGCAGGTATGGATTTTTCACACCCTGAGCTATTTAATGTAGACCAGGCCTAAGAGCTTTTTGACCACATCACACTAAAGTCTATTAAATTGTTTGGAATACTAAGATGATGAGGGATCATCACATGGAGAGATATTAACAATAGAGAAACAGTGCCTTATGGGCAGACCTGTCTCAGCCTATTAGTGATATAGATAGCAGAGTGTCTGCAACACAGCCGGCAGCACAGCAAAAGTGAGCCAACTCAAGAGACTGCATATGAGAAGTGCGTTGGATGTCCCTGAGAAATTCATATGGGTGAGTACTGAAAGGACATGACACTGTGTGACAGATACTGAATCACCCAGGAGAATAACTATGCACAAGATCAAGTGGACAAACAAAAAGATAAAGAATTCTTTAGAGCGAACGAGAGCTAATGTAGATAATGTATACCAGCCTGCTGTCCATTGTAGTCTTTTTGCTCCATGGACCTCATTGCTCAGTGGACAGATATTAAATACAAATCCAAATGCTCAGGATGTAATAACTCCTGAGCAAAGAGCTTAGCGTTCTGAACTCAATTTCATTTTCAGTGAGTTTTTTTAAAATCTTGTAACTGCTGGATTGAAGTAAATACCTTCATTTTATTTAGATCCTGATGGTGGGAATAGGCAAGTCTCCAGCAAGTGAGGCTTGTGATTTATGGTGTTGACTGTCTTGAGCCCAATTCATTAAGCACAAATATTCAAAACAAACAATTTCTAATAGTTTTTTCCATACTTTGTAGATTCATAACATAATAGTGGCTGTCAGGAGAATTGTATGTAAAGTATTTGTAAATACAGCAGAGGCAATAAATTTTGATTTAGCCCTGGATTGTTTTTTCCTATATCATTTGTGAAGAATGACATGGGGGTCAAAGCTCCATGCAGGCAAAACCTTATGATTGCTCTGAGCGCATTGCATGACTGAGGCCTAAAACGGCATCAGCAATGGAGTTGATTCATACGCTATCCACTTCTTCAGTGCCCTCAATTCTTAATATTCATCACTGATCTCTCATTTTCATGATTATCATAGAATACTTATGTAAAAGAAACTATAATTTTTAAAGTGAAAGGTTCGTAGACAGAGATGATCCTACACCTAAAGCAAGCATCCAAAACCCCCTGTTCACTGAATAAGTTTGGATATGCATCTAAGCTTTGGTGCACAAAACTGGCTCTAGTTCTAAATAAATAGTGGATCCAGCATGAATAATAGTGCTTTCATATAATGTCATAGATTAATGGAGAGTTCCCTGGCCTGAACTAGAAATCTAGGGCCAAATCTCGAATGGAGGACCACAAAGGTATACGCTTGTGGAAGAGATTCATTATAACTAATCCTGCTATGCACCTTAAAAATTGGATGCCAGTTCTGTCTAAATCCACCACCTCTGGATAGTCAGTGGTCCAGATGCTGCAAGAGTCAAACAGATTAGCAGCAATTCAGTGACATTGTTTGGGCAAAGGGAATATAGTATGGATATGAAAACCAGCCAAAGTCTATATAGCTCACCTATCATGTGGCTGGTATTGCTCATATCAAGTGACTAAATTGCCAGGGAAAGAGTAATTGTATGCCTACGTTTTTAGAATGAGTAAGCAATTTTGGGTACTCTATTTCATTTGTTTAGAGATAGCCATACTGTCAGATACCATTTGAACTTTAAATAATGAGTCTATCAGTGCGTACATTCGTAATATATATGCAATATATTGTAATGAATCAAGTATTTAGCCACAAATTATTCCACTGAAATGATATTAAAAATTAAGACCACTTTAAAAAGTCTAATTTAACCCAAAGTAATGCCTTGCTCAAAAAATAATATAAATCTGTACCACACTAACTTGATTTCTTCAATATTGGCTACCAAACAATAAATATCAATGGCTATGTCTACACTAGAGGCTCTGTTAAGTTGACTTAACAAAATCGACTTAAAGTCAACTTAAAGTTGACCTTGTTAAGTCGACTTAGAGCATCCATGTTACACATGCCAGTCGACTGCCTGCATCTACACTGGCAGGTGCTAGGTCGATGGAGGAGTGTTGTGGGGGCCTGGAGCTATGTTCCCTCTAAGCTGCATGGGTGCAGGGGCCGCTGCACACCCGCGCACCTCTCACAGACACCCGCGCAGCCCAATCCCTGTGTCCCCTCTCCCCAGCCCTATACCCTGGCCGCGACTCATCTCCAGCCCAATCCCCTGAATGCGGCTCTCTTCAGACTGATCCCCCAACTGCTGCGCTCCTTCCCAGCCCGATCCCCAACTGTGGCTGTCTCCAGTCCGATCCCCCAACCGCGGCTCTCCTTCTCCCCAGCCGCAGCTCTCCTTCTCCCCACCCCATCTGCCCAGCCGCTCCTCTTCCCTTCACCCCAGCCCATCTCCCTGGCCCCCGCTCTCCCCTTCACCCCAGCCTGATCTTCCCCGGCTGTGGCTCTCCCCTTCTCTCCAGCCCAACTCCAAGTAGATCAACTTAGGGATATTCCCCGTCCACACTGGCTTTAAGGCATTAGGCATTAAGTCGACCTTCCAAGGTGGAGTTATTAAGTCGACTTAAGGAAGCGCTTAAGTCAACTTAAGGAAGCGCCCAGTGTGGATGCAGCGTTCTGTAAGTCAACCTAAGGTGCAAGTGTAGACATACCCAAAGAGCTCTGACACAAGGTGCTTTAAATCAGGTTGGCTTTTCGTTCCCATTAGGCCTTCAGATGCTTTTGTTGCTTATACAGCAGTAGACTAGTGTTTTTAGACACCCAGTATTCACTTTGGCATGTCTGAAAAAACAGAAGCTGTAGTTTACTTGTGATTTTGCTGAGAAATGTACTATCACTGCAGAAGGCTAGTTATTTACTCTCATTCTATCACTATATAAGCAAAGTTGCCTAATAGAATGGTGTTAATTTTCTATCAAAAGAAAAAAAAAAGATAAGAATAACATTAAAACATCCTGAGTTTTTATATCCATTACACAGTTACATCGACATTTTGTTCATATTATGGAGGCATTGGTAGCAATGCCATAGTCAAGGTTACACAGAGATTTATATTTAAAATGGGAATAAAATCTCTTTGTTTCACATGATAATGATTGGTTTTCATTTCCAAATGTAACCAGGTAATTGTATAAGGAGCAACTGAATTTTAAGTGCAATTTTTTAAAGTAAAATATTTCCTAATTTGTGCAATATAAACATCTATGTGTGCTCCTTTTTAAAAAATTTGCCCCTTTTTCCTCACATTTGTTTGCTAATCTATCACAGTTACTGCAAACTCCAAGCTATAAACACCTATGTACATTCTAGTAACATCTCAGAGCTAACTCATGGTGAACATTTTTGAAGCACACATGTGATTATGTGCTCTATTCCAGAAAATGTCACACCAAGTTTATCAACAGTATTGCCACGCCATTCCACTTTCAAGGTTGTCAGCCTGCCTTCTTGCCTTCGGTTCCACTCTTCACAGAGACCAGGGAAGGAGGATGGGCAGCAGGCAGTATGGGAAGGAGCTCTGCAGCCCCCATGAGACATAAGCAAGGATATGGGGGTTAGCAGAGATGTACATGTAGCTTGTGGAGGAAGAGGTTGCGTGCCTGATGGGGTTCATAACTGTGACGTGGGGAGTCAAGTCCCTGTGAATCGTGGCATCAACACTTCAAGAGCTGCCCCACTGCTGATGACTCACTGCCCAGTGCAGTAAGCCAGTGGGTCCCTACGGAGCCCTTCAAACCTGGATGCTGCATGGCAAAGACACTTCCACCCCAGTCCACTCACACAACCATGTTCTCATCAGCTCAGGTTTCCTAACCAAATCTTTCTTCCACTTCATAGGCCTCCCACAGCTCCTGTCAATCCCAACCACAACTAATGGTCCCTCCCTCCCTATTTACTCCTGATTTACTGTTTATCCCCAATGACCTCAAACTCCTCCATTGTGTGGCCTGCCCCTAGGGGCAGAGAACATGCATAAGGATGAGTGGGGTGAAGGGACATGAGAGAGGCCAGGGAACGTGTGCATGTGAGGAGAAAGGGAATTTTTTCAGGGGACGGGGACTGGTGTGCAGGAATTGTGTAGAACTGGGGATTGGGAAGAATGTGGGGGGAGTTCACTGGTGACATCAGTGCTGTGGAGCCCTTCAAGGATAACTGTCTTGGTGAAGAGACACTTGGCTCCACCATCACTGCTGCCTCAGCCCTTGGGCATACAAAGCAACAGAACTGGTCAAGGAGACTGCCTGCCTTGATGCCTGAGCAAAAAGTCCTGTATTGCTTTACAGTCTAATGGGGAAAAAATCATTTATAGCAGTTTAATCCATTCCCTGGACCAGATGTACCAGTCAGAGCATGGAACTGTTACTAGTGATGCTATCAATTACCCCAAATAAAATAATCCTAGCAGCTAAGTTGAAATGTTACAGATCTTTATGGAAACAGGATCATGACTTTTATTCAATGGAAGTTGGTTTGTCTCCTAGTTATAATGTTTAAGATGAACAGGACAGAGACTGACAGGAGAATGCCCATTAGTCTCTCTCAGCAAGACTCTTACTATTACCAAGATTTTTTTTATTTATTTAGCAGCTTTTGATTTCCCTTGCATTTTACAATACTCGTTACTCAGTTCCCTGAATGAAACTGGCACTTTGTGTAGTCCCACAGATGCCATGTTGTGTCATTGCTTTTTAAACAGAACTTATTGATTTCAATATGAAGTTATGGTAAAAAACTAACAGGCTTATTGGGCCCACAGTTTGTCTAATATCCTATCTACTAAGGTCGACTTTACAGTAAAACTCCAAAGTTTCTAAATCTCTCCCAAAGTTGGTTAAGTTTGCTTTTCTGCTCTTAGGATATGTTGCAGAAAAAACTATAGAAGTTGTGTTTGCAGGGAGTGGGGTTTATTTTACATTTTATAGCCATCATGAGAAGAAAATTAACACAGAGTGGGGGATGACAGAAAAGGAGGAGAATAGAGTCAAGAGCATAAGACTATAATGTCTATACTGTTAAATCAGTGGTCCATCTAGCTCAGTACAATGCCAGATGCTTCAGAGGGAGTGAAAAGAACAGGGCAATTTTTGAGAAATCTGTCTCAGTTATTCCATCCCAGATTTTAGCACTCAGCGATTTAGAGAAACCTAGAGCAAGGGGTTATATCCTTCACCAACTTGACTATTAATCACTGATAGATCTATCATCCATGAGCTTCTCTATTTTTTTTTAAGTCAGTTAAACTTTTGGACAGCACAACACTCCCAGCAATGAGTTTCACAGATAGACTGTGTATTGCGTTAAAAAATACTTTCTTATCTGTGTTTTAAACTTGCTTCCCATTAATTTCATTGACCTCTGTTTTCGGTGTGAAAGGGGTAGATAACACTTTCCTATTCACTTTTTCCACAGCATTCAGGTTTTTATGGACCTCTATTATATCTCCACCCAATCTCTCTTTTCTCAGATAACCTGTCTCTGTCTTTTTAATCTCTCCACTGTGTACGATGTTCCATACACTTAATAATTTTTGTTGATCTTCTCTGCACCTTTTTCAGTTGTCATATATCTCTTTTGAGATGGAACAACCAGAACTGCATTCAGTATTCAAGGTGCGGGTGTACTATAAATGTATATGGTGGCATAATGATATTTTCTGTCTTCTTATCGTTCTGTTTCCTAATGTTTCCTAACATTTTGTTAGCTTTTTTATTTCCAATGCACACTGAGCAGATGTTTTCGTAGACATATCCATGAGGACTCAAAAATTTCTTTCATGAGTTATAACAGTTCATTTAGATCTTATAATTTTTATTTATAATTAGGATTATATTTTCCAGAGTGAATTAGTAGGCATTTATCAACACTGATTTCATCTGCCAGTTTGATTCCCAGTCACCCACCTTTGTGAGATTCCTTTGTAAATCTTTGTAGGCAGCTTTGGACATAACTATCTTGAGACAGTTTGCATTGGTCACACATTTTTCCATCTCACTGTTCATTCCCTTTATCAGGTCACTTATGAATATGCTGAGAAGCACAGGTCTCAGTACAGATCTCTGGGAAACCCTACTATCTACCTCTCCATTGTGAAAAAATGACCATTTATGCCTAGCTTTTATTTCCTATCCCCAGATTCTGATCCATGAGAGGACATTTTATCTTAGAATCATAGAACAATAGGGATGGAAGGAACCTCACGAGGTCATCTAGTCCAACCCCCTGCTAAAAAGCAGGACCACTCCTACTAAATCACCTCAGCCAGGGTTTTGTAAAACCGGGCCTTAAAAATCTCCAAAGATGGAGATTCTACCACCTCCCTAGGTAACCCATTCCAATGCTTCACCACCCTCCTAGTGAGAAAGTTTTTCCTAATATCCAACCTTGACCTCCCCAGCTGTAATTTGAAACCATTGCTCCTTGTTCTGTCTTCTGTTACCATCGAGAACAGCCTACCTCCCTCTTCTTTGGAGCACTCCTTGAAGTAGTTGAAGGTTGCTATCAAATCTCCCCTCAGTCTTCTCTTCTGTAGACTAAATAAGCCTAGTTCCTTCAGTCTCTCCTCATAAGTCATGTGCCCCAGCCCCCTAATCATTTTTGTTGCCCTCCGCTGGACTCTTTCTAATTTGTCCACATCCTTTCGGTAATGGGGAGTCCAAAACTGGACACAGTATTCCAGATGCGGCCTGACCAGTGTCGAATAGAGGGGAATTATCACATCCCTCAATCTGCTGGCAATACTCCTACTAATGCATAACTTATCTGATGGCTTCTTACTTCGCTTAAGAGCTTTTTGTATGGGAGCTTGTCAAAGGTTTTCTGAAAATTCAAATGCATTATTTTCATTGGATCTTCCTTATCTACACGCTCATTGGTACCCTCAAAGAATTCTAATAGATGGGTGAGGCATGATTTCCCTTTACAAAAGCTGTGCTTATTGTTCTTCAACATATCGTGTTCATCTATATGTCTGATAATTATTCTATTCTTTACTATAATTTCAGTCAATTTGCCTGGTACTGAAATTAGGCTCACCAGTCTGTAATTGTTGATATCAACTCTGGAGACTTAAAAAAAAATAGCATTACATTTGTTTTTCTGCAGTAATCCATTACAAAGACTGATTTAAGTGATAGATTACATACCACAGTAAGTAGTTCTGCGATTTCATATTTGAGTTCCTTCTGAACTCTTGGATGAATACCATCCAGTCCTGACGACCCACTACTGTTTAATTTATCAATAGGCACCTAAATCACTTTTGAAAATAGGATTTAGGCTCCCAAATCAGTTGATCACTTTTGAGAAAATTTCCTGTTACTGTTTGGGAGTCATTTGGAGGGGATTATAGTAAATTAGGAATGCAGAAATGTTTTGATTAGTAACCACAGAATATCTGTTGAAGACCATTAGTAAACATTTTTCTTTATTTTGTATTGTTATTCAGCTAGTCCCATTAAGTCGAAGGATGTTTTCTCCACAGCTTCTGGCATACAGTAGTTATTCAGCTAACTATTGACATATGTTCTTGAAAAGCCTGTCCAAAAGATGACCTGTAGACTAAACAGAATCTGTGGAATCTGTTGCTCTTCTTAAATGAACTGAAGAATTTGTGTTTAAAAAAAAAGAAAATCTTCCAGGTAACAGTCTTCTGGTGTTTTTTACTTAGCTTAAACCCCTCACATTTAAGCAACCAAACTTACTAAACAGAATTTTCTCGTAATAGGCTGCAAAATGTGATTGTCTCAAACAGCCTTTGCTTACAGTATCTTCAATAATCTGAGGCCCTAGACAAAACTACAGTGTGCTCTTCCCATTCTCACAGACCTAAACAGATTTGACTTGACAGCCCTTCCAGAATGATGGAGAGGCAGCCAGGCCAAATTTAAATGAGAGGTGTTGCAGCTGGACCTACAGGGTTACAATGCTATTCTAATTGTATTCAGCTTCCCCCTGTGTTATGATACAGAGATGTCCAGGGCAGATCTGCTGCATTATGCAGCTGTCTTGTTCACCTATGGCTATGGTGGCCACTGACTGCAGATAGCCCATATGATTCTGAGCACCTGATTTTTAAAGGCACATCAGGCTGCCTGCTGATTTTGCACCAACAATTAATTCCGCCCACAAAAAGTGTGCTCATAATTAATTGGGAGTGCAAATGCTAGCATTTAAGCACCTCACCACTTGATTGTACCCACAATGTGAGTCTCATATTTAACTGCAGGTACAATGTATTACATTAATTAAACGTGTACTTGGAAAATTAATGACTTCATTTTAAAATATAGCAATTGATGTCTTATGCCCAATGTTCACCTTTTATATTTGTAATTTAGGCAATAAGTAGTTAAGCCACAAATATTCCACAACCAGTTACTGCAATTCCCTATTGTACCAATTGAATTGTGTACTTTAATAATTTAATTAAATTTAGACCTGAGGATTTTTACACAAATTCTATTTTACATCAGACTAAAATGTGAGGGAGACTTCACAGTCTTCATGAGGATATCTGTAACCTAGGAACCTTCAAGCAGTGCAGCATTTGGCAATTCACTTCTAAATTAGTGGTGCCAATAGCAGGGAACACACCACAACAGACAACTGAGATTTTGTTTCCAGGTATACATCAGCCAAATGAAAGACAGCAAAATCTAGGGTACGTCTACACTGGAGCCTTAGGTTGACTTAAGGATGGTTAAGTTGACCTACAGATTGCTGAGTCCACAGTGGGCGCTTATTAAGTTGACTTAAGTGCTTCTTTAAGTTGACTTAATAACACCACCTCTTACGGTCGACATAACGCCCAAGTTGATTTTATTAAGTCAACTTAAACCAGTCTGGACAGGGAGTGCCGTTAAGTTGACCTAATTGGCTTCCAGGCCCTGGTGCAATGTGGGACAGCTACCCACAATGCACCACTCCTCCATTGACCTAGCACCTGTCAGTGTGGCAGTCGACTGGAGTTTTCAATGTGGACTCTCTAAGTTGACGTAACAAGGTTGACTTTAAGTTGACTTAAAGTAGACCTTGTTAGGTTGACTTAACAGAGCCTCCAGTGTAGACATATAGGGCACTACATGTTTGATACAGGGACTAGCAGATAAACACATTTGATTTGCTTTATTTAAAAAAAAGATTGGCCACATTTACAAGTCTAAAAAGGAATTTGAAACCAGTGAAGAATTATTGAAGCAAAACTAGATTTAGAAAAATAATGCATTCAATTTCAGCCCAACACAGAAGTCAGGAAAGCTTAATTATTACTCATGTTAAATCATGTAGTGCTCCATCCTCGGTGGCATGCAGCTTAATAAGGACCCAAATGTTGCTCTCAAAGAATGGATATTGTCTACATGCACATGATAGGATTTTGTCCTGATTTTAATATAAAACCATCACAATGTATGGTGTAAAATATGCTTATTCATTTTCTCATTGAAACTTTACAGGCAAGAATAACCAGAATATTGTCCACCAGAACAAACTTTACACCCAGCTTTTGAGTCCCTAATAATAGTCATTTTTTTCTGCTCATGTTTCCTGACACCACACACTTTTCAGCTTTTACATTCATAGTCAAAATGTTCATCAGTATCTGCTACAGCAACATGTTTGAAATAAAGAGCTTATATTACTTTTTAGAATGCCATTCATTCTACATTCCCCATACTCATACTTTCTAGGCTGTTAGTAGCAACCAGTAGGAGTGAAATATTTGGAATGACTCTGAAACATCCTAAAAAGTCAAGGTTTATTTTGCATTTCATAATTAGCTTGCAAATGGATTTAATCATGCTGAAGTATGTAAATGTTTTCAGCAGAAATGGGATGATAGTTTAGTGAGAATAAAGTTGAATGGTCCGGTTTTGAACTCAAAGGATCTGATGCTAAGTAAAAAGGTCCTGTTGTCTAGCTCTGATGGCTTTCACAAAGATAGCACAAACACATTTGCATTTTGATGAAAAAAATAATCTCCAAATTCATTGTAATTTGGATGATTTCTAATCAGACTGGCACTTTAATACAGAGCCATGAATAAAAAATTATGACTTGCATAGCTATAATAACAATGTTGTCATCTGCAGTGACATTTCAATCTATATAAACACAGGGGGAGGCTAGCTTAACTGCTTTATAACTGTCACATTAAAAATAGAGCATATACGTCAGTCTAGAAATCTAATTACACAAGGATACCTTACTGCTGTCTACTTCAGCATTGTCGTTTAAGCAAGTTTCCATGCTAGAAGAAGAAAACTGTGTTCTGGGACTAGACTTTCCTGCTATTTGCTTTTGAGAACAGCAGTTTTACACATTTTTATGCTGCATTTTAGTTCAGAGGAAATGCTGATAAAATTAGCAGATGAGAGTGAGGATCCTGCTGTCCCAAGAAGCTGTCATGTCTATACCACCATTCAACAGACCTGGCAGAGCTGAAGACAGCAACGTTGGGACCCCTGAGGGCGCAAGCTTCACGGGCTGCCCAACCTACAGAGTCCCTAATTGGAAGTGCTTACTGAACTCTCAGCTGGCTCAGGCATGCTATTCAAGGCCTGGAGGAAACACCTGGAGACTGTATGAAACTAAATAGCTTGCTAGCAAACAGACTCTGCTGTGTTCCTGCTACCTTGCCTTGCTCCTCGGTTCCAAGTCCTCTGTCCTACTCCTAGTCCCTCACTCTGCCTCTGCTCTACTACCCCTGCTTCAGCTGACTTATTTGGCTTCTGACTCAGCACAGTTCATTGATTATGACCTGATGCTTTGGTATGACACTAGTGAAGAATATGACTTCCAGCCTTGACCCACATCCTACTGTTACAATTACATATGAGACACAAGAGGTAGATGAAACAAGGAGTCTGGTGGCACAGGAGCTTTTGGGGAGGAAAATCCCACTTTGTCAGATGCTTGAAGATGGGGATCTTACAGAATGGGAGCAAAATAAAATGATTCGTAACAGCAAATCAAAGGTAATTTTGCGTTCAACAGGTAATTTTGCTTACCTTGTCCCCCACCCACCTCCCTGCTAATTGCTGTACTCCACTGTTTGAATCCTAACTACTGCTTTGATTTGCTGTTACAGTCTAACCAGATCTTATGACTTTCACTTCCCTGCATTTATTTTGCTCCCATTCTGTAAGTTCTCCATCTTCAACTGTCTGACAAAGTGGGATTTTCTCTCATGACAGCTCATGCGCTAAATACATTGGTTAGTCCTTTAAAAAGTGCCACCAGACTCCTTGTTTGTTTCGCTAGCCTAGACTAACACAGCTACCCCTTTGACAAGAGGTAGACGATTCTTTGTATTCAGTCTTCCTTTGAGAACTTAGATATTGGCTTATTTGACTGGCACCTCGCTATACTTTTTATCTGTATAGTCTATTCAGGGCTGTCCCTGGGGGGGGGGCATGAATGGGGCAATCTCCCCAGGTTCTGCGGGTTTGTGGGCTCCGTGCTGTCCCACTCCCAGCCGAAGGGCGGGGCGGGAGAGCTATGCCCGGCCCCTGGGCTGGCCCTCCACAGCGGAGCAGGCAGGCCCAAAGGCAGAGCACGTGGGGCCTGGCCTCTGGGCCGGCGTGCCCCACAGGGCCGGCTCCCCCCTCCCCGCAGGCGGTCTCGGCCTCCCAGCGCGGGGCTGGGGCCACCGGCTCCCTCCCACAGACGGTTTCCGGAGCCAGGACAGGAGCCAGCTCCAGCTCCCCCCCTCCCCCCCACAGGTGGCCTCAGCCTCCCAGCTGGAGCCGCCTCCCTCCCGCAGGCTGCCTCAGGGGCTGGCACTGGAGCAGGCTCCAGCCCTCCCCCCCCCCCCCCGCAGGTGGCCTCGCCCTCCAGGCATGGGGTCAGCTCCCTGGGGGGCAGAGCGGGCCGGTCGGCCCGCCACACTCCCCTCCAGCATGGGGGGAGGGACCCCGCTTTGGCCAATTGGCCCTGCGCCCCGCTCCCCCCACAGGACGGCCCTGTGTCTACTGCCCTAAGGAAGGCATCTCTGAGAACACTGGTTGATCTCAACCCCTTGTCAATATTCTCTTTTGTTTCCTCTTAGTTCTGGTAACTAGAACTCCGGCCTCAAACCACCCCCTAGTACCAATGGGGAATAGGTGTTCCTTTCTGCAAAGAGAGAAGAAATCATGAGAAATGATGTGGCTCCACTGTACAGAACTTATATAAGAATTTAAAACATCTTGTTTCTTTAAATCTTTGCTAGAATCTACGTAATTTATTTAAACAGAGGGAATGGGATTTGTTTCAATGCTGGTTACTTAGACAAGAGCAGCCACAACAATGGAATACTTTCTAAAAGAGTAAATGGCACGTCTTGTAGAACAAGCAAGTGTGGACAACTGGCTCATTGTGCGGGACTCAATCTGTTCAAAAAGTGTCAGCAAGCTGCAGAGAATCTGCAAAATGTGCAGGGTCAAGGCTTAGAGCAGTTTGAAGAACTAATTTAAAAGAGGCCATCCTCTTTACTGAAGCCTATTCCAAAGAACCACTTCTTGAAGACAAAGGATGCACAGTTTTCATGTGATTGTATTCAAATAGATCCTGATGTGCTTAGGCTATATCTTCTCCATAGTTCAATATGGACTACAGGTCTGTGAATTGCAGAGCACACCAAAATGCTGTGCTGTAATTGCCCCATTTGGACATTGCTGGCATGAACTAAAAGGTTCTTAGCTCACATCAGCATAGTCCTCTTTTAAACAGCACTACATTAATGCAAACTAGGCACTTCTTAGTTTGTGCCAGCAGGGCCCACATGGAGTAGTTACAGTGCAACATTTTGGTGTACATTGCAATTCACACCCCTGTAGCCAACACTGTGGGACAGTGTAGGCAAGTCCTTAATTAGTTACCTAAAAACAAGGTTCTAAATTCTCACTTACTGCCTGTGTAAACACCTCCAAAAAGTTCTCTAAAAATATGGTATGTCTTTGCTGAGTGAAATGTGAAAGGAATCTTCGCCAAAAATGAGTGCTGTGCCTCTGAGGAAATTAGAAACAAATAGGGTCTGGATGTGCACATAATATGGAACGTGTGGAAAATTGCCGTTCCAGTCTGTTCATAACACTTAGTCTTCATTGTTAGTGGCAGTAAAACCAGAGGAAAGTGCTTGGAAGAAATACAGTGTGACACAAATCAGATTTGTTTTTAAGCTTTGGAAGTAAATTGGCAACTATATGATCTTTTTTAACTCCAAAACTGTAAACTTCAGTTTGAAAGGGATGCTTTTCAAAATGCAGAGGGTTGTGATGCTAGATCATCATACATGCCCACATAGGAGTAAGAGAGCATAAGATGCCCCCTTACTCCCCTGTGCCAACTACCCACAACATGCCAGCTAATAAAGACCACACCTGCCACCCTAATCAAATAAAAACTTATTAAAAACTAAAACACTAAAAGGGAATGAAAATACGTTCTTTGCAAGTATAAGTAACCTCAAAAACTTGTTTTGTGTCATATTTAGCTAACGGCCAAATCCATCTTCCAATAAATAGAAGGATTTCCATTAACTTTAATGGGAGCTGCATTGGATCCTTGGACTGTAACTCTTTTGAACAGGGTTCATGTAGTCTTTAAATCAAGAGCTGACTAAAGTAAAAGATATACTCTAACTCAAACAGAAGTTTGGGTAAATGTAGGAATGAAGGGCTGAGATTCTACAGCTGGGGTGGTCAATAGGCAGACCCTGAGCAAAATCTGGACCAAAAGACACTTTTGAATGGACCCCACACTTCTTTGTACTTCTTATTATCATTCTATTATTATCTCTGGAGTTTGGACCTTGACTAAGAAAAATTAAACCTTGACAAAAAATAATTGACGCCCCCTGGTCTATGGTTTGTTTTATGCCGGAGGTCAGCTAGATGTTTATTGTGATTCTCGTAGACCAGGTGCCAACTGTTGCTAAGGCTTTAGGCCTCAATTGAGCACTGATAAATTCATTGCTGGAAACCTGCCTGTTTCCTCTTTGTGAGGATGGTTAAGATAGCTATTGAACTTATAACAAAGTGGTTAGTTTTAGACTTTATGAAATGCTTATAAGTTGCTACATGAAGTAATCTCACTTCTAATATCTTTATCACATGCTGTAAGGTAATATTTAAGTTTTTGGTTATAACTGCAAAAGAGTGTTTACCCTGAAACTGTTAACTTGTCAGAAAGGATTGCTTCCTGCTCATTAAGAAGACTATCAAAACTAAACGTGCCACTGTGGGACATCACAATACACAGACTTTCTTAATTGCCCCTTTACCCCAATGTCCCCTCAGTTTGAATTCTGGAACAAGGAAATAAAGATAGTGAACAATAATGCACTGCCCTTTGCTCAATGCAGACTGTAACTACTAATCTAGCCCTTAGTAAATACTCTGTACTATTTTATTTGTGCTAAACTTGTTTGCTTTTAGAGACAAAGAGATTGGGAACCTGCATGGAAAAATATGAATTTGTGGGCGTGGGGAGAGATGGGAAGGGGGAGGGGGTCCATGGCATTTAGAATAAGACATTGATTTGAGTCCTATTTGCTTAACTTTAAATTTTTGGTTTGTTTCTTTTTCCAGAGAACACCAGACGACCTGATAGTTTTCTCAGATGTGAACTGGATTAGAACTGAGTAAAGTTAAAATAATTTTAAAAAAAAAAAGTCTTCCCACTTAATTCACCCATTTTTGGGTCTCTGCTTATTGAAAGGGAACAATTCCAAAGGAACCAGAACCCTAAGAGATGTCTGAAACGTAAAGATAAAGGTAAAACATCCTCTAGGAACAATGTGAGACAGTTTCATTCATAATTTTGAAGCAGGATTCCAATATAAATGAGCACAGGGAAAAGTCTGTAAAAGGATTTGCAAATGTTATTTGTGAAAAGTGTAGAGCTATAAAGTGGGACAATTCTTCTCCTTTTGGTTGAAGAAGAAATACTCATAGCAAAGTGGGGCTAGTTATCTCATTTAGCGTACTTCTACACAGGGATAAAAGCCTTGCAGCATGGCCATGACTGGCTTGAGTCCGATGGCTCAGGCTTGGGCTGACGGGCTAAAAATTGTTGTGTGGACATAGGGACTGAGGCTAGAGTGCACAGGGTCCACTGTCACAGAGTCAGGCTCCACCCTGAAACTGAATATCTATACAGCAATTTTTCAGCCCTGGAGCTTGAGCCCTGTCAGCCCAAGTCAAACCCCAAGCCACCATGGTTTTTGGGGTTTTTTTTATCCTGATGCAGACATACCAACATCTCCATACTAGTCTAAGGGAATACCCAATGTGAGGAGAAGGAGGTTTGGAGCAGCAGGAGAATAGAAGGTCTGGAGAACTGGAGGAAGGAAAACACACAGGAAGACTGGGAGAAGAAGTAGTCTGAGAAGAACAGGTTCTATTTCTATGCACTTTGACAACTTCAGAGGCAAAGAAATACATTGGATTTAGTGAATGAAAGGTATGTTCACCCAAAAGTAGGACATTCTGAAAACGCTTCATCAAAGCCTCTCCCTTTTGTATACAAGTGAAATGGATGCCTAGGAAGCAAAGTTCTAAGTGGAATGTTGATCACTTGAGTGTTCTGAACGGTGCAATTCCAGCCATAGCTTTAAATTTCCTGGCTCTCTAATAGATACAGTCAGATATAAGAATATATTATGGGTCAGATAACAACATTCACTAAGGAGTGGGCCAGATACTTTGTCCATGTGGCGTCCTCTTTGTGTTACTCCAGTGCTTACAGCTGCTGCCAGAGGATTCCAAAGATGCTGCCACATTGGCATATCAGGGGCTAGATCCACTAGATACTGACAATTTTCAGCTGTCAGAATGGACATAGACTCCTTGTGCCTCTCCATCACAAATGCTCTTAGTAAGAGACTACTGCGGTTGAAAATTTAGCTCAAGATCTGGTCAATTGCCACAAAAAAATATTCAAAGATACAAATTCTGAATGTTGGTAAAATAATATCTTCTACAAATTGTATCCAACTAGTCCTATTGGCAAAAATACAGTATATTCTTAAGGAGTTTTTAACCTTTAAATAAGTTACAGAAATGTATATCCTTAGCTTATTTAAACTACAGTTTTTCATCTGGGAGATCCAGACAGTATTAATAGCTGCAAAATTCTTAGTGTGTGATTGAACAGCTTCAGACTGATGTCATCAACAAGTTGTGGAAGGTCAAAAATACCACAGATAATAATTCACATCTCTGTACTAGGGATGAGAAAGTGCCAGATGTTTTCTAGAGTAGGGGTTCTCAACAATCTCCACCCGTGTGCAACACAGTGCCCCTGCTACCGAAGCCCACCGCCACCACTGGGAATTTCAGTGGCAGCACTGAGCCCTCCACCCGACTGCACCCAGTAGCAGCACAAGCTCCCTATGGCCAGAAGAAACCCCACAGCCAGAAGACAAACCCGTGAGGGGGATTGGGTTCGGGCAGAGTTGTTTCAGTGGTGGGGAGTTCTTCTGGTGGCGGGTTCCCTCCAGGCAACACACTGATGTGTCATTACACAACGGTTGAGAACCACTGTTCTAGAGTATGATATAGAGGTGGCAAAATACTGGAAGAAAGTTATACTTTAAGTAGTCTATCTAGCCCCCACCTTCTGCAGTCAGAGAGGGCACCAAGACAGTGGAACTAGTCGGCTTGTTGTTCACACCCCTGTATAGAACAGAGGTGGAAAGTATGAAGGGGAGATGGGGATGTGATGCACTCCTCAGGACACCCAGAACTGCAAGTCTCTGTGGTAGCCTCTGCCCTGGTAAGAGTGAGCTTTAAGGCAGATTAGATTGTGTCAGCTCCCTGCCATCTCAGTCCAGTTGCCTCACCAGCAAATTGCTAGAGACTCTTACCGTTTTTATCTTGCTTCGCAGGTAACCATAAATTCCAAGTTCCCAGAGACATCTCACTGCTGTGTCAATCCCTCTCACTGGACGCTCACAGAAATTAAGTTTGCTGCCTTTGAAGAGATAGTGTACACAGCAGCCTGTTAAGTTAGCTGGGGACTCCATCCATACTTCAGTATAACAGCACAGAAATTGTTTGTGGTAAAATAACAAGTGTGTTTATTAATGAAGATTTAAATGATACTAAGTAAGGAAAAAAAACAAAAAACAAAAACAAACAAACAAAACAAAATATCCTTTCTAGTGACTAAAAACTTAATGTTAGCAAGTGACAATCTTTGCCTAAACAGCTTTCTCACTTATATCAAGATAGCAGCATCTCTGGTGTTCCAAGCCAGAGGATCCAACTTTCATAGGCTCAGAAGATGCTGTTCCCTATGTCCCCAGCCTAAGTGATAGATAACTGGAATGCCTTTCTGCTCTTTGTCTATTTTCCAGAGTCTATTGTCTTTGTCTCAAGAGCAAGGAAGACATCCAGGGGGTGCAGACTCAGACCCCCCTGTAAGTTCACCAAACGCTTTCTTCCACTGCTTGCCAGCTCAATTGCTTTGTTTACCCTGTGTGTAAATAAACTTTCATTGTCCTCTGACTGTCATCAAGCTAGACAAAAGAGTCTTGTGGCACTTTTAAAGACTAACAGATTTATTAATCGCATGAGCTTTCGTGGGAGAAAATCCCACTTCGTCAGACGCTTTGAAGATAGGAAAGTTACAGAGTGGGAGGAAATTAAATGCAGGGGAGTGTATGACATAGCATCAGGTCAGGCTGTAACAGCAAATCAAAGTAGGTGTTAGGATTCAAAACACTGGGGAACAGCACATAGAGGAGGGGGGAGGTCAATTCACTTGATGTAATGCGAGAAAAATCCATAGTCCCTGTTTAACCCCAAGGCAACTGAGTCAAATTTGCATATAAATTCGAGTTCTGCAGACTTTAGTTAGTCTGTTAGTCTTTAAAAGTGCCACAAGACTCTTTTGTTTTTCTACAATAGACTAACACGGCTACCCCTTTGGAATTTGTCATCAAGCTAGTCAGTCAGGTGAATCCACATTCCTTTGCCTAGGTCAGGTAAGGTTTTTGTACTGCCTCCCAAATACATTTTAAGAACATATTTCCAGAACAAATACATAACTCTTTGCACACAACATGTACATATCTCACACAACGATTTTCAGGAAGAGAGTGACACATCAGTTTACAAAACATAGCTTACATGACACCTTTTAGATACCTGTTAGGATAAGAATGTGTTGGGGGTAGTGAATGTATCAGACCTAACATGAGTCTGGTTCCAAAGGGGTAGCCATGTTAATCTATTGCAGAAAAACAACATAGTCCTGGGGCACTTTTAAAGATTTATTTATTTATTTAAATAAATCTGTTAGTCTTTAAAAGTGCCACAGGACTCTGTTGTTAGACCTAACATGAGTTACTGTATGGTGGGCTTTCTGCTAGTTGGCCCTGAGATGTTCTCAGGGTCACAGTGGCATCAGAAGATCCATTGCTCTGCTTATCCACGCATCCTCCTCACTGGGAGGAATTTATGAAGACCCAATTAAAGCTACTGATGCCAAAGGAATAGTGCCACAAGTGCTCTGCAGGCTGTAAGCAGGATTCCCCGCCCACTCCACTGTCTCCCTCATCCCAGCGCCTAGCTCAGCTACTCACTTAACTCAGTAGCCAAATGCACAAATATAGACATTTAAAGAAAATGTGTAGCATACTAGGATCTCTCTTTCATTCCAATTTTCATTCCACTATTCCAAATGAAATTTTTTTTTTTTTTTTTTTTTTTTTTGTAATGGACTGGAAAGCATTAAGCTTTAACTGATAGGATATAACCACTTGAATTCAGGATTTGAGCAGGAGAGAGCCATAAATTGCCTCAGACTAGGAACCATTTTCTTTTCCAACTACAAACAAAGGGAGTGACTTTACCCTAAGCCACAGGGAAAGGTCTTTCATCCAGTCCATGACACCTTCTCTCGGTGCAGCATCAAAAAGGGTGGATACAAACTGAGGTATTTAAGCTAATTCAGCTAAATAGGGAAAGCTTGACTAAAGTCATTTGGCTTGGTGGAAACTGAAAGAAAATAGGGGTTTTGAGAGCCTAATAGATAGGCTGGATGTTATGTCTTTCCACCCAAACCCCTTTTTCTTGTCCAGTCAAACCCCTCTTTCTTGTCCATACCTCCTCACCTAAATCCAGAATAGGAGTGGCATTGGAGCCACCAAGCTGGAATGGGGGCCTCATTTAGCCAGCTTTGTGCTTCTTTGTCCAGAAAAGCAGCTGAGGCCACCATTTATCCTGTGATATTTATTTTTAAACCCTGATGTGCAAGAAGCAACCTCAAAACTCAAGAATGGCTAAAGCAAGTATATCCCTCTTGTGATGCTGCTCTGCTATATTTCATTTATTTTCCCTCCTCCAAATGTATATCAAATCATAGCATAATTACCTAATTCTTGGTAAAAACATTAAATCACAAAATACTGATGATATGTTATAATTGTAAAATAATTATATTTATTTATCATATATAAGTTATAAATAATAATTATATATAATACAATGCTTTTATATAAAATAATTTTATTTATTTATAATTATGAATATATAATTAAACATTTTCTTAAAAACAAGAATTTAAATTATTTTTCTAAATTTATATGTATGTGTGAGATTTAACAAAGTTTTCTGCAACTGTACCTTTTATCCTTTTTTCACTAGACTTTACTTTGCTTTTCTGGGAATTGTGTGATACTCTGGTTTCTCCCCTTGCAGGAAATAACCCTTGCTTTTTAAGATTAGTTTTCTAGTGACTATGTCAATAACTGCTAATGTTGCTTTTTTGTTGAAAAAGACTTAGTAGGTAATAACTCTTAATCTGCTGTCACCCTGTCCTTTCTTGCTTAGAGAATATGGTTTCATTATATTTAGTGAAACATAAGTAGGATGTTATAACATGATGGCTTGATCCTAGGGGCTGGAAGGCTGGTCATTGGCCAACCCTGATTACTAAAGGAGTGACCTATGCTGTATTAACAGCCTTGATGAGCAGGAGGGTCAGGAAGCTGTGGCAAAGATTACACAGTCAGAAAATCTTTGTCAGGGAAGACCCTGAGATCAAGGGATTTGTCCCAGTAGGAGTTTGTTGAGACAGGAACAAGCCCTCCAGGATTTGGAAGTCAGAGCTCCAGCCAGGTAAAGTCTGGGAATGGAGGTAGAATTGGGACTCAGCTCTGGGGAAAAGGGTTGTGGATTCCCTTCTTAAGGAGAGAGATACAGTGACTAAGAGTTAGGGCTCAGAGAGTCAGTGTGTACCCAGAGGACTATATCTGACCAGATGTTTTGCTTAGGTTGCCCCTCTGCTATTGCGTTTTGAGCTGGTTTTAGGGGGCCCTGTTTATGCTTTAAATGTCACTGGTGACATGGATTATTCAATTACTGCTGTTAAACTTTCTTTTATGTTACAGTCTATGTCTGCAGCCTTTGCTATATGATTGATTGCAGCTTTTAATAACTTTTACCCAGTCCTGAACTTGACTGTAGTGGATTTGTTCTCATTTTATTTGCCTTATGGCAGTGTGATTAACCAAGTTAATAATCAGCCTTCATTTCAGGCGGAAACATCTGTGACTTCAGTAGATTGTGCTCAGGCTACTTTACTTTTATCTTCACATTCAGTGTAATTAGTTAGATCATCATATAATTGTTCCTGTTGTTAAGGTTCTCCAGCTTTAGATCTCTGTTTATTAGATTTTTGTCATCACAAAAAGAGCGATGAGATATTTTTCAAATAGATTTTGATCTACAAAATGAGTTGATGAGTACTCATTGATTGTCAGATAAAATTAAGATATTTTTTCCCCCTGCCAAATACCAGATGTTCCCAATACCCTTTATACAATGTTTGGTTTATTTCCAATCGCTTCTGTGTAGATTCTTTATCCATAATCTTGGTCTTCTTATGGCTCCATAACCCAACTTTCATTAGCATTTTTAAAATGTAGTTAAACCTGTTTATTATAATTGATCTCAATTCTTCATAGTGAATTTTCCCTACCCCAACATCACACCAGCCATTGCATGTTTATGGTTATTCAGGTTCTTATTTGTTAAGCTATCAATGATGTATGCTTTGTTAAGAAACAGTTATTTAAAGATTAAGCAACCTGCTGCAGTAAGTTTCTCTTTATTTTTCATTGTTTTCACTTCATTGGTAAACTGACTATAACTACTAGTGAGGTATAAGATGGGTGAGGTTATGCCTTCATTGGAACAACTTGGGTTCATGAGTGAGACAAGCTTTCTAGCTTATACTTCTTCTGACCTGAAGAAGACCTCAGTATAAACTTGAAAATGTGCCTCTCTCATCAACAGACGTTGATCCAATAAAATACATTACCTCGCCCACCTTGTCCCTAATATCCTGGGTGCAACGCAGTTAAAACAATGTTGCATATAAATACTATTAGAATTTTTGACTGAAATTCTGTTACTGCCATAAAAAAAATCTAATCTGCATTTCCATATATCTGTTTTGATTTTTATATCAAAGTTACAGCAATTGTTTAAAATAGATGACAGGATTTCATCCAAGGTGTCTTTTAGAATTGTTCTTTTTGTCAATTATGGGTGGGATTTTCAAAAGCTTCTAAAGGATTTAGGAGCACTGGAATAGAACTTGGGCTCCTAACTTAGGTTCTTTTGAAAATCCCACCCTGTGTCTGAAGAAAAGTAATCTCCAGATATACTTCTGGAATCAGATTTTACTAGTTTATTAGCAATTGTCAGTGTGCTACAGTTTTAACCTGAATTTAGCACTTGCTATAGAGTGGAGGATAAACAGAAAGCACTATGCTAAGCAACGGAGTCTTCTCCAAGTGGCTTTGGGGTGTAGAGAATAAATGCTTTCTGGGTTATGTCAAAAATGAATAGCATATAATTATCAGCCAATGCAAAGAAGAGTTTTCCCTGATCTATATCTAGCTGTAAAATTCTGACTTCTATCTGGAAATTCCATTTTTATTATGTAATGGATATTTGGAGCAAATCAGCAAATACAGAGCCAAGACACAAGTGCCATAATAAATGGAATTTTCATGAAGCTACTATAGCTTTCAACTGCTTTAAACAAATTAAAATCTAGTAGTTTTGTTGTAAGGTTATTTTAAATAAAACTTCAGAGTGTGAAGTTCTTTGTAACAACATGCATTCATTAAGCTAGACCCCCTAGAATCATAGAATCATAGGGATGGAAGGGACCTCACGAGGTCATCTAGTCCAACCACCTGCTAAAAAGCAGGACCACTCCCACTAAATCACCCCAGCTAGGGTTTTGTCTAACCAGGCCTTAAAAATGGACAAAACATGTACTTATTTGCATCTTCATTTTTCCATAATATACATAAGGGTTTAAAAATTCCAGGAATGAAAAGAAGGTTATTCAACCCATCATGTACGTTCTAGTCATATCCTGACTGTGGCAAGCCAGGAGAACCCCTACTTTACTTCTCATAATGCATTACAATGTGCACCATATAATAGTAGTTAGTGACAAAATACTTATGAGGACTGAATCCATTATATCTGCTTTACTAACAAGTATGTCTATTGGTGCGGATAATACATTGTCAGTGTGCTTTAAAGATATAGATTTCAGCAAACATTCACTTTCTTGATACGAGGCAAAAATTCAAGCAGAAAAGCAAGGAACAACCATTCTAGTACATCACACCATGATGAAACATGATTACATAGAAAAGTCATAGACAGATGAGATATGTACCATAGGAACATAAAATATTCAGATTATGTATATGTATGTGGGGAATGTCTGAAATACATGAAATTTCTTTGTCTTTTTAATTTATTCTAAACTACTTCAGCATGGGTAATTTGCTAGGAACAGCCACTGATGCATATGCAGGAATATTGAAATGTTATTTAAATAACCAAACAGAAGTTTAAGTTGAAGCAATTTGGAAACACAAAACTTTAAAAAATTGCTTCACAAATTCAATGCTTTTGCAATATAAACATTTGTCTTACAGCTTGCAAACTTTCTCCAGTTCAGTGTCAGATTCAGGAATTGGAAATTGGCCTAGATATTTCACCCTGTGTTTAAAGAATCCTTGATCCAGTTTTGGGATAATCCTGTGAACTAATAAATCAAAACAAACAGTAGGAGAAGAGAAACTGACAAATGCTCAGAGGTGAATGTAAGAAGTGTGTGAGAAAGGAACCAGTTATGTAAAACTGGCTGTTTGTTTTTGTTTTCTTTTAAATCCTCTAATAAAAATGGAAACTCATGAGAGAAGTGTCAAAGTTGAGATATTACACATGCAAAAGACGGGAAAGTCAAACTGTATGGTTCCTACAGCAGTGTGAAGTTGGCCATATCATACAATTGTATATTTTATCATTTACTGTTTGTCATTAAATGTAAATGAGGGGAAGAAGAAAAAGGAAGGGTCTTGGAAGTCACACGCAAACTCCTATTGACTTCAGTGGGTATGTCTACAGTGGAGACTCTGTTAAGTTGACCTTGTTAATTTGACTTAGAGAGTCCACACTGAAAACTCCAGTCGACTGCCAGCGTCCACACTGGCAGGTGCGAGGTTGACAGAGGAGTGGTGCATTATGGGTAGCTGTCCCACATTGCACCAGGGCCTGGAGGCCAATTAGGTCAACTTAAGGGCACTCCCCATCCACACTGGCTTAATTTGAGTTAATAAGATCAAGTTAAGCTTTAAGTCGACCATAAGAGGTGTGTTATTAAGTTGACTTAAGGAAGTGCTTAAGTCAACTTAATAAAAACCCAATGTGGACACAGAGGTCTGTAAGTTGACTTAAACCTTCCTTAAGTTGACCTAAGGCTCCAGTGTAGATGTACAAGTGGGTACATCTACACTGGAGGCTCTGTTTTGTTGACTTAACCAAGGTCGACTTTAAGTTGACCTAAAGTCGACCATGTTAAGTCGACTTAGAGAGTCCACAGCCCTGTGTCCACACTGGCAGGTGCTAGGTTGATGGAGGAGTGGCCAGGCTCTCTGCAAGGGGGACTGGAGGCCAATTAGGTCGACTTAAGCCTTAGGTCGAATTTAAGAGGTAGTGTTATTAAGTTGAGTTAAGGAAGCGCTTAAGTCAACTTAATAAAAGCCCAGTGTGGACGCAGGAGTCTGTAGGTCAACTTAACCTTCCTTAAGTCGACCTAAAGCTCCAGTGTGGATGTACCCAGTGAGACTACATTCAATAGATTACTGAAGAATCTCAGCCTTCATTTTTTTTTCTGAAGCAGGTGGATGTGAGCTCTTTCTCACACTTAGATCCAGGTCCTGTGAATAAACAGGATTGCAAATGGAAAGGGGTTTTTTTCTTTGTTTTTAAAGCAATGCTACTTTGTGTAGGTTGTGTTGTCTGTCTTTCTCATTTTGCAACTCTTTGCTAGCTCTTAGAATGGATGCAGTTATAGAAACTTTTTATTCCTATAGTTTATTTTATTAATACTACATTCTATTTTTAAAACAAACAAAAAACTGGCATCAGAAACATTTCCATGTGTAAGTTATTTTTATTTGATTTACGTGTTCAGAGCTTCATAGGAAAAATAATTTCTAATCCATCTCTTTAAATCCAACTATTTCTTGATACATAACTTTTTCTCACTATTTGACTTTTAATGAAGGACTTTGCTCTTCAGGAAGCTGATTAAAAGTTCATTCAAAACAGATTGAATCATGATGGAGAGCTCTTAGAAATATTACGTACAAAATATGTTGCTTCAAAATACTTTCTAATGAGTAAAGACTCGTCTGTAAACAGAAATTGAACCAGTTTAATTTAAATTAGTCAAAATCTCATCTTCAGTTAAACCAATGCATGTTTGAGCTTAGCCCATTCCTAGGTGGGTTTCTTTTTCCAATTCTGTATTTTTTTAAAGTATAACTTAGTAATGCTTTTAGACTGATCTGCCAACTTTCTTTTGTTTAGGTCTACTTCCAAAACCCAGGGGAATCAATGGAGATTTCTATAGACTTCAGTGGGAGTTGAACAAAATCCTTGCAGGGAAACTCACTTATTTTTGGATTCTGTTTACTGATTGTTATACTAATAGGACTGTAACGCTCACCTCTGAATGCCTGATTCACTTAAAATGTTATTAAACTAAGACATACAAATCAAAGATTAAAAGCATCCAATATTCTCTGGAGTTTTAAAGGGTGTCTTTCTGAAAGCTGTTGTTTCTTCTGTCTGTCTTTGTACTGTAGATCGAGCTCTTTTCTTTTGAGAATCCATCAGCCAAAACCAAAATAGTGATGCTTGGGAAAAAAAAAATGTTTAGCCCTTTGCTTTGACAGGATGCCAATATTCTTTTTAACTTTGTAGTTTGGCGTAAAGATTATGTACAAATTATGTTCTTCATTATAAAGGATATTAAGATCAGGCCTTGGTTTATGAGGTATTGTAGTCCTACAATCTAAGATGTAATAGTGACTCTCTGGTAAAATGGCAGTTTCTCTGAACAGGGTCAGAAATGACTAACATTAATGGCAAATTTGTTAACCAATTAGTTTCTAATTATGTTCTTTTTTGCATATAAAATGGAACTTCAGAAGGACAACTTTGAATATGTGCAGTAATCACTGACATCATCTAAAATGTATTTATGTAAGTGAATGTGATAAATCTATCTTGTATTAGTAATAGTAATGCGTCCGAAGGAACTGTTTTGATCTATTGGATAATTTATACACATTTTACAAGTGTTTTTTGAAGGAAGCAACCTTGCATCATCCTACACATAATTTGCAACAAATAAATAAGAAAGAATTAATTCTTTTGGATCCTGGAATCAAATTCTCAAGGCACAAGCTCCACTGGAGGCCATAGCTACGCTGAATCCACAATATCAGTGCCAAGGAGTTGAATTACCCTGATTTATTCCCTATATAGCACTCATTTTTAATTTGTGTTTTAGTCTGTTATTTTCCTGGTTCCCCATCTATCAAAAATATGTTAGCCTATTTTGCTTCTCCAGGAAAACCAGAATATGTCTTAATAATGTGGGCAGAAATGAACCTCAGATTACTTTGCTTTGCCTCTCTCTTCTGCTTCTATTTCTTTCATTAGTAAACTGGTTAAATAGGTAAAGTGCTATAGACACTAGCTGAATCAGTCTGAGTAAACACTGAAGTCTGTGTCTAAATGTTAGCACCAATTTGCTAAGAAATACAGTACAATAATCTGTTTCCAAACCATCTGGACCTTCTCAAGCATTTACTGAGCTGCTTTTGATGGAGGAGAAGGGTTGTCATAAACTATATTAACATAATGAGAGGAAGGATATAGTTTTTAGATTCTAAAATTTCCCATGGCGTTGCAACTGTATTCTTTCTAACTTTGTGAAAACTGTGTTCCCCTAGCAAAAAGATTTGCACGCTGAGGAAGTGTTTCTAAAAGAGACATATGTGACTCCACAGCTGTAGGCTGCTGACCTCTTTCTTGATGGGACAGAAATTCCCACTGGTATTCCCACTGTATCTGATGTTTGTTCAGCTTCACCTTCCCAGAAAAGGAACAACCGTGGTGCAGAAAACAGACATTTAGAAGAGAGGATAGTCTAAAATTCTGCCTGTATACACAAAACACTGCTAAAAAATGTAACAACAAGCTGAGTTACAATGCACACTTTCAGCAAGGATGTGTGGGAATGATTTTCAAATATTTAGAAAGCAAGGGTTTTGTGCATCATCCCTAAAAACTAAATAATCATACTGTCTGGAAGAGAAAAAAATTTCCAATATTTAAATGCTTATGTTTGCCCTGGATTGGAGAAAAAACACTGTTAATAATTGAATGTGGGAGGGGAGCCACATTTGACTTCACAATGACCATCAACTGTGAGGAACAACATTTTTTTTTTTTTAAAGGGAATTAAAACCAAGCCATGTAAAGTAACTATTCAGCATAAAGGAGCCACGTGAGATGACTTTACTATCAAAAGTATCCTTTATTTTCCAAGTTAATAATTAAAAGTGAATTATACCACTCATTAACCCAAACATAAAAGGGGCATTAACATAATATCCTTGAATGATAAAGCAAGCTTTAGGAGAGGGAAATTCTAGACATTTGAGTAACTCTGAGTCCCAACCACTTCCATGTGCTATGGGAACCAAACTGAAGAGCTGAAGTTGTGGAAGGTACAGATATGACCTGTGTCCCATGTTTCTGAACACAGATGGGCCCTATATGCTCTCCCCCTTTGGGACACTGTCAGGTGGGCACACTGCAGAGAGGGTGAGGAAAAGAGAATACCTAGGTTTGACAGTGCTCCCCTGGATTATCTTATTCAAAACCCAAAGAAAAAAACATAGCAAATTACTGCAGAAAATTACAATCTTCTCAACACCAGGGGCTGCCACCACCCAAAGGCTCCCAGTCAGGGAGCACTGGAAACATGGCTTCTGCAAAAGCTGTGCTGCCCGACAGCTGTAGTATGTAAGATGTTTGGGGAGGGAGGAGATTGTACTAAGGACTCAAATAGCTTCTCCTGCTTCCAAGCAGATACAGTGGGATCTACAAATAAAGAGGGTGGAGCTCCATTTTCTTCCAATGGAGGTATGTTTGGGGGGGGAGGGTGGAAGGAGGCAAGAGAAGCCCGTAGTCCTAGTTGGAAAATAATTGTAAAGGAGAACAAGGTTGTGGTGATGTATGGACAATAGCTGCTCCCATAACGTGACCTTGGGCTACACCTTGTTCCTGTAAAATTCAGCAGACAAAGGCTAAAAGCATCTACCCACATGGGGGAAAGTATATGACAGCTTCACTATCTCCATTTTGTCTTCATCTCCTGCTTCATTTCTTTGATTAGATTTCTAACAAAGACTGATGGTCCCTCTGATTGTTTGGGTAATTTCCAGAGACTTTGCAATTTATTCCACCACTGCCACAAACTTGATTCAGGAACTTTGCAATTCCTGTTTGTATGTGATCCTTTGACCATTTTCACTCACTTCTTTCAGTTTCACTATATATACTAATGTATTGGCAGTGGCATGGGTAAGATCTAAGTTCTATATGTGACTGCATGGCTGATCTTTTGGAATTGGAAGAACTCTTTGTTTAAGATGAGTGGTTATTTTAAAACCAATTTCATCAAAGTCTTGTTCCTGGGTGATGAAACAAGGCTGGGATATTCATGGAAACTGCTTTTCTGACTTCCTGCCAACCAGGGTGGTGAGACAGGAGTTTACTTTTATTGCTGGCTTAGTAGATTTTATGGAAAAATAGCCACCAGTCTGGGGAGGGTTTTGCCCCATTGCTCAGTAGTTTGTCCTGAATCGGATATCCTCCACTGTGACTCATAGAGGCATGATGACAAAAGCCCATTATCTTTACTAACCCATTGTAAATTGTGAATTACAATACAGACTGACTCGTTGCCTTTCCAGTTTATACTCTCATTGAAACAAATAAGTGTTTCCATGCATTTTTCTCAATGTTTAGAATCTTCAATACACTAAGAAGTTGCTCAAATTAATTTCAGCCATATGCTTTATAGCTGTAGAGCCAATGTAGCTTGAATGAATTCCATTTGGATTATATTACCCATATAACAGAGACAATAAAAGCCTGAAATAAATGTTTACTTATGGTTCCGCTGGCAAAAGTTTCAATTCATGTAAAAATCTAAGTCAATATCCTATCCTGAGAAAAGAGAGCTTTACTTTTATGCACACTATAAAATGTTTGGATGATAAAATATTTGCCCAGTGGATTTATGCAAATACACCTTTTGTTTAATAATTTTAAATTCAATGCAGCTGGTAGCAAAGTATAATTATTTTTCCATAACAATTCCCTTGATGCAAGAAGCCTGCAGGTTTAAATAACAATATACATTTGTGCTTATGTGCTTTCTTCTTGTCCCTGTCTTCTCTGAACATGGAAGATCAACTGCTTGAAGAATCTTGGCTAGTGTAAAATTCCTAATGACGTGAACACCTGTATGATTGTTAACTGACGTCAGACACCTGTGTGTTTGTGTTGTAGTACAGAAGCTCTAAGAGGCCCCATTTGCTGGGTACAATAATTAGAGAGAGCCTCTACTGCAACAATCTTTCCTTTTTATGGTAACAAGACAGATAAAAGGAAGAAGGGGAAACAGAGACTCAGTAAGGTGGCGTGATCTGACCGAGCCATATCAGCAGCAGAGCCAGGAATGTAAAACGGGTCTCCTGACTCTTAGTCCAGTGCCGTATTCATCTAATACTGCTGCCTTCCAATTACCTGAACCTACCAGAAGAGGACTAAACTAGGGACAGTGTTCCCTATCCACAACCTCCTTCTATTAAAATCTCTGGGACTGACTGTATAATAAACTGCTACTGATGGAGTAACGGAACCAGGCCCTCAGCAGTATAAAGCATGTTCCAGTTAGTCTGGGAGCTTTACAAATGAGCTAAGAGTCTCATTTGCCAGAGCTTGGATCTGCACGGTCCAGATTATTGCTGCTCTGGATTTCATTTCTAGCCTTCACTATTTGGCTGGGCTGTCTAGCCTAAAACACTTGATCATTCTACTGCTATAACCATTGACTCTAATGGGACTGGAAACCTCAAAAAGGTTAGATGTTTTATTAATATGGGAGATGTGCTTCAGGAATGTGATGTCAGCTTTACTGTTCTAAAGCTGCCCCACTTTGGGTTTTTTTCTTACTCAAGTTTGCTATTTAGCCAAGAGGAACATCTCCCAGCAGATCAAACAGGAGATTTCTTACTTTAGAGGCACATTAAAATGTGAGGCCCCTGACAGGAAGTTATACTATAATAATAGTAGGAATTATAAATGGGGATATGCATTACTGTAGGACTCTCTAAATCAGAAGAAGGCTAATTCACTTCTTGGATTTATCAGAGTGTGTGTGTATGCTCAGAATTAAAGGATGGGTGGAGTCATTAAAATTTCTGCAGTCTTTCATTCTGGGATGTGAGGTAACTTTAATATTGAATCACTAATATCTTTACCATGCAACCTTTTATTCTTTATGAGCAGAATAGCATTTTTATCCAGGAGCATAATAGTCATTCAGCCATGTCCAAATAGAAAAAGAAATCTAGGCCCACAAATCATCTGGAAACAATGTTAAAGGCAGATATTTTCAGTGTTCAGGATTTTCTTGTGGATCCGCATTAAACAGAAAGTATGCGTCTGATACATTACTGTCCTGTTTAGCAAATGACTGAGGTACTTCTGCAATAATGCCTAACTCCTGGATCTCCACCAATGACTAGGTATGTCTCTTCTCTTTACTAGGTATGTCTCTTCTGGAGCCCTGGGGTCGTGGGGATCTCCCTATGGCTGGAGCCCCGGAACCGCGGGGGTTTCCCTGTGGCTTGGGCTCATCTGCCAGGTGGGGAGCTGGCAAGGTTGACTTAGCACTATTCCCCATCCACACTGGCTTTAAGTTGACTTAAGGCTTAAGTCGACCTTCAGAGGTTGTGTTAATAAGTCGACTTAAGCTGTTATTAAGTTGACTTAAGGAAGCACTTAAATCGACTTAATAAAAGCCCAGTGTGGACGCGGCTTTGTGTTTGTCGACCTAAATGTCTTTGAGTCAACCTAAGTTGCCAGCGTAGATGCACCCTAAGACAGGGAGTCATTGATTCTTACTTTTATCACTTCTGCACTGAAAGTTAATGCTAGACAAGTTTTACAAGATTTACATAGTCACCCATACCTGCATAACATCTAAGATAAATGGATGTATTAAACAGAGAAAAACATTTTTCCCTAACTACACAGGGTAAGCAACTGTAGATTATAACATGGTTTTACTGGCTAATGTGAATAGTTTCAAAATGTATTTTAAATGGATTTAAAAGTAGTGCTTTCATCAGGTAGAAGCCCTGAGTCACGCATTTTAGCTTTTTAACTCAGTTTCACTTTTTAACTCAGCTAGGTTCATTGTCATTATTGTAATCTTCTTTCTATGACTGGCTAATGTAAAATAATTCTTTTTAGTTAAGGGAGAATATCGGATGATAATATGAAGTTATCTCATGATACAATTCAGTTGCTCATTGGATCACCTGAGCTCCTCTTAACAAAATTAGAATTCTCTTCTGATTGGCCCATGTTAGCTTTTTGGCTCAATAAAGGCAGTGTAGTGCCTTCAGCCTGTGGCTTGACATGGAGTAGTTCCTCCTCAGAGCAAGGAGGAACCTGTGGCACAGAATGTGATTGAGTCACAATAACACTGTGCATTGCTTGGAGTTGATATCAAAGCCAAGATTCAGTCCAAAGACTGAAGAAATCATTTTCTTCCATTCAGTTTGACCATTTGTGAAGTTTTCTGGAGTACCTCTGAATGCACATGCACATGCATTGCATTTCCATTCTGCATATTTATGTAAATCTCTCCGGGGGGGGGGGGGGGGGGCCAAGTTGGCACTGTAAGCTCTTTGGGGCAGAGACTTTTCTTCTGTGTATATACAATGGAATCACTCATGCATGAGTAAGAGAGGCAAAAAATAGCAGCTTAATGAGATGTTTTATCAAGTAAGAATATTCAGCTAAAAGGATCAGTTCTTAAAAACTGCCAATATATTTCTTTTAGACACTTGAGAAGGATTTCCCTCCTGAAATCTGGCCTGTTATTCAGCTCTGTTTGAACTTGTGATGAATATGGAGAACTATTACAATGAGAATAAATCCAGTTTCTTATGTATTTTGGCTTTTTTTGAAGAAAAATAAATATCCTTCAGACTGTAGCTCTGCAATCCTTGACTCATGCCAATCAGGTTTCCTCCTTCAGTGCACTGAGAAACAATTAAAAATCTTGTGCTATATTTTGAATGTCCCTCCATCTATACCTCTTGCATAAAATAGGATATTGGTAAATAGTTTTATCCAAGGTCGGACAAGGTTTTGAAATGTTTCAGATGTCCAGTTCTAAACTAGGAATGTCTAGATACTTGCTGCTGTTTAGGATGCTTAACTATAGCATAAAAAGTACCTTATATTGTATTTGTCACTGTAGTCACTTATGTAGTATGAAGGACCTCTTTTGAATCAAGAACAGAAACCTCCCTTGGTTGTAATATGGAGCAATTCTAACAGAAATCACCTCTGATTTTGGGGATTAATTATAGCTCCATGGCAGCCATTTTAAGTTTTATTTGGCTGAGAGGCCATTTTATGTTTATGACAGAAATTCATATAGCTCTTCACCATGCCAGTATTTAAACTGGGGGGGAAAAAAAAGTACTTTAAACACTAAAAAAATAATTGAAGAGAGCAGGTTGTAACTTATTTGAATGAGTGCTTTCTCATGTGAGTAGTCTCTTTGATTTTTAGTGAGACTATTTGCTTGAATAAGAGCTCACTAGGGTGAGTAAGGGCTCCACAATTTGTCCTTTACATATTTTTTTTAAATCTTAAAAAATACTATTTAATGAAGGAGCCAGTAATTTCAGAAAGGAAATCAAGCAGTTGGGAACTGGTTAGATGTGCTGAACTGTTCACTCCTGCCAGGAGACAGAAGCTTAGGAATTACTTGTGGAGTAAGAGATTTCTGAAAGGCCTAGATCCTCAGAAGTACTTAGACTCTTAATTTCTGATGATTTCAATGGAAATAAGGACCAATTCTGATTCCCTAGATCCTCAAATGTATCTGGGGTCCTAAAGTCCCCCATTAGAGGTATGGGTGGCTCAGGTTCTATGGCCTGCAAAGTGCAGGATCTCAGACTATATGACCATGGTGGTCCCTTGTAGCCTTAAAGTCTGAGTCTATGAGTAAGCACTTGTTCATGTGAATAAATTAAAACCTATGAATAATTTTAAATTTATGGGACTACTCACAAACTTGCATTTTTAGCATGTGCTTAAATGAGTTAAATGTTTATTTTTTTCTGCCACTACCTCCAATGCTGTTGATAGAAAATACTATGTCACCATAGTATTGTCTGACATTTCTTGAAAAACAGCCTACAATGGTTGCTGAACTATGGCAAAATTATGAAATAACAGCAATAACCTCCTTCAAAATTAAACTAAGTGGCAGAAGCAAATAGCATTGTGTATATAACAAGAACATCCAGCTTGTGACATACATCAAGGCACTGAGACTTTTAGATTGTGGGTGAATTTTTCAGTTTCTGTTCTGTGAAATGTTCTTGATAATATCAAAACATTTTTCAAATTTGATGCATTTTTGGCTAATTTCTGAGCAACATGATCTAGCTACACAATATTTTAAAAGGCTGAATAACTTAAGAGCACAGTGAATTACAATGGGATTTGTGTTCCTAAATCACTTGGACAGTTTTGACTATCCCACCCAAAATAATTAAAATTACACAGAAGTGCAAGAAAAAAATCACTTCCGAGGAGTTGACCATGAGTAGCAACAACATTTGGGAATCTTCCATTTGGCTTCTTATAGGCCTAATGAAGGAAGAGCCACATTTCTCAGGGAGAAGAAAAATAGGCTGCTGCTCACCCTGTGAACTGTATAATTGCCACAAAAAATGACTAACACACAATTTAAAAAAAAAAAAAAAAAGATAACACTTATTGCAAGTGCAAAAAGGAGATGAGCATTTAAGTATGACTGTGTTTTTGGCTGTGTTGTATATTGGAAAATAGGGCTTTTGTAATTATTTCAAATATAGCTTGCAGTACCCAAAATGAGCACTTATTCCTGTTTGCGTTCTGCTACCTGTTCAAATGTAGTCTATCATTAATAAAATACTATTATTTATTTTTCTCTATTTATCTTACCTGTATGTAAGTGTCTTAGAAGAGAGAAAATGAGTTAGTTAATGCCCAGTATCAGAGTATCCTCTGATCTTTCATTTAGATCCATTTCAGAAAAGCAGACGATCATCTACAGGTGATAGCATGTAAATATATGCTTAACTTAAGCATATGCTTAAGTGTCATTGAAGTCAAGTTAAGCATGTGCTTAAGAGTTTTCTCAAGCAACAATCTTTGGTCATTCCCTGAACCAATGGCAGAATCAGTTCACTTTCAAAAGAATTGAAGACTTAACTCTCCTAATTTGGAAAAGGGGAAGAATGATTATCTTCTTACTGGATTTTGGATATCTCCACACATGAAGCAAAGCTCATAAAGTTTCTTGCTCAGGCAATGAATGAATTCCAGTTACCTCATAGTGGAGAGCCAGAATAGGAAGTAGGTATTTTATTGTGGTAGAAAATGTAGGGCGTATGAACTATACCAGTAAAAGAGGGAATATTCAAAGGAAAGGGAAGGGAAGGGCAGTACACAATGCAATATGCATCTCAGGGAGATTGTATGAGGTGACAGAATGTCTTGTGCAGCATCACCAATTTTGAGCAAGGTAAAAAAAACCCTGTCATTTGTATTGTAAATTTTATAATAAAGTAATCACACACATCAAATAAAACATCCCTTTCAGAAGTATAGTGCAACAGCCCACAGGATGTTCTAATGCATGCAAGGGCATCTCTTTCCCCCAAAGAAGTGTTGGAATGTTCAGCCAACTGAGTGATTCAATTTGGCTGAGCATTCAAAGAAGCTTCATAAATGCACTCAGTATTTAAATAGAAATATTCAACAAGTTCAGAACTTTCAACAAGTTCAGAACTTTCATGGCTCAAAACATTTCAAGAAAAGTGTGTTTGTGTGTCAGATTTTTCCTTTACTACACTTGAATTGTTTTCCTTCCTCTAAGCCAATACCTACAGTTCCCCCTCTCCACCAAAGGCCAAGGTTAACATATTACACAGGTGACTGATAGCTCAAGCCACCAGCTCAGTTGCTGTCAGATGGGTAGTGTGTGTATAATCTTAAAATTCACATATTTCAACATTTTACTAACTGCTTCATCCCATGACTAATTACATTGTTTATAATTAGGACAAATTACAGGGAATTATTTATTGGTTTATAGTCAATAGAGCCTTGTCTCAATTTTTAAAAAAGTATCAGTCTCTGGTGACATTACAAAGGCTGGAGAGCTAACATGGCAACACAAAATTCTTATTTATCTTTTGTAATCCTCAAGGTTAGTGGATTGGCTTCACAACATTGGGAATGGGTGGGTTAAGTGGGAAGATATTTGTGAGAAGTAAAGAGATTTACCACCTCTCCTGGTCCCTCACATGAGGGGATGATCTGGCTCAATCGAATTACTCAGGGAGTAAAATATAACTCACCAGAAGTATCCATGGCAGAATCAGTCCCCTAATAATTAGTGCTTGTCAAGCAGCATTCTTCTATGATTATTCATTTACTTTGTGTTACAGTAGCACTCGACTTCTGGTCAATGTGTGGCCACTGATCTAATGGATGTGCACAGTTCAAACACAGAATAAAAATGCCCCTGTCCTGAAGAGTTTGCAATCTAGATATGACTACTGAATTTATAGACTTTGCAAATATTGTATTATAATACTCAGAGGAATAGCCCTATAACTATCAGTGGGTACGTCTACACTGGAGGCTCTGTTAAGTCGATTTAACCAAGATCGATAAAGTTGACCTTGTTAAGTTGACTTAGAGAGTCCACAGCCCTGCGTCCACACTGGCAAGTGCTAAGTCGATGGAGGAGTGTCCAGGAACTCTGCGAGGGGGCCTGGAGGCCAATTAGGTCGACTTAAGCGCTTTCCCCATCTACACTGGCTTAAGTCAACTTAATAAAGTCAACTTAAGCCTTAGGTCAACCTTAAGAGGTGGTGTTATTAAGTCGACTTATGGAAGCACTTAAGTCAACTTAATCTTCCTTAAGTCGACCTAAAGCTCCAGTGTGGACATACCCAACGAGACTTTCCATGTGAGTCAGAATCATATTTTTACACTCTTCATATATTTCAATATTATAAAACATATTTTTGTCTATATATTATGTGTGAACATCTATTTACAAATATACTTCTTCTCTGAGTGGCAAATCCTGCTGCCCTTCTTCAGAGGAAATCAGCGAGCTTTCCTTGAATAAGGACTCATTAATGAATGCAGGATGTGGCCTAGTATTTATTTGTTAAAATAGCCAGCAGTTCATTAGTGAAATACAATCCTGTAATTTTCTGTTTAAGATAACATGCTATCCTGAAAGTACAGCTGTTTATGGTGCACAGCACCATTGAATCATGATCTTTGTTTGAAGTATGTACTGCACTATGGTAATGGTATTACTACTACTACTACTAGTTTCTATACGTCATACAGCAACATCTTCAATTCCTCCAATGTATATTTTTCTACTAGCCTGATTCCATAAGGGTATATTTACAAATAATGGAGCAACAGGAATGAATTTGGCCTACTGTTGTGTATATATATTGATGACTTCAGTGGAAGTTAAAGATACTCAGGGCCTCACGGGAAGTTCTCTGTATCTTGGAAGGATTGGACTCTATTTAGTAGGGCCCATAATTTAAGTTCTTTATGTAGTTACCATCATTAGAAAGAGTACTGTTAGAAAAAGTGTCCAACATGAGGAAAATTATCGTACAGTGGTTTGAATTAAGATAGAGATGACAATTAGCTGTCATTACCATAAAATTAACTACCTTACTCTCCAATACATCTCTTCTGCTCCTTTTAGCTTGTTCTAGACAGTAACCTAAATAGCTTCCAACAGAGTAGCTTTGGAACTTTGGCTTCTTCCATACACAAAGTTTGACTCCTCCACCCCCCGTTAAGCAGATTTTTAAGGGATTTGGGATTTTAGTTGGCTTTCATTTCAAATAGGTAAACTGTTGTGACTTTCCAAGTGTATGTATATATTTTGATGGGTGTTTCTATGCACTGGAATATATTATATTTTATTTTATATCATAATCATTCCTCTCTCTCCATATGTATGGGCATGCCTTTCTCTCATTTTAACTCTTGTTATTTGGCTACTCATTTGTGGGTTTAATGAAAGGATAACTGTATATGCACCCTGGAAAACCTAGAAGTCTTTTCAGGTGTGCCATACTTTTCCTTAAGAATACCACAGTACCACATTGTGAAATCATATTTTGCTGAGGAATTAATGCATGGTTAATTTTCATGTTACCCCGCCCTCCCCCCTCCCCCCTCCCCCTCCCCCACACACACATATGCACAGTGTCAATCAACAAGTAATGGTTAGGAATTTTCTGTTGGAATGATTTGCTGACTGATAATACAGTTTATATAAAGTTGAAATTTCCTTTTAACAATTTTATTTTACTGAAAAAAAATGATTTTGCATTTTCCATTGAGCCAGTACAGCCTAAATCAGAATTTTAGGGTTTTTTGAACTAGCCTGAAACACATCATGTTGAATCTGTTCAATAAAATATTCAACAGCATATTGCCTTATAACAGACATAATTGTCTCTTATAGGCTTGACATTCTGGAGAACCATAGTGCAATGTGGATTTGCTTCTGACTGATCTGTTTGGTGTATCATGTGAATCACATGACTTTGGGTGCAATATGGAGATATATTCAGTCCAGGGAACCAGCCCATAGGTTCTGGACTAACTGGTCTTAAACTATTCTGGGAGAAAATGGGGTGGGGAGTGTAAAACTGGTGGAAAAGAATTTGAGAAATATACATTGCAGGATCATGAAAGATTTTATACGTGAATGAAATTCATGGTACAAATCTTACCATGCATGTTGTTAATGGTGTATTCTGAAACAAGAGCATCCAATGAATTTTGTTCCATCTGTACCATATTTTCCAATCTTCATTTTTAATTTAATTTAATGTAAATTAGTCTGAATACAAATACATACTAAAATGGCTTGATGCACTGAAGATTAGCTATAACACAAAAGGAGAATGATTTATCATGTATTTTAAAAAGATTAATCTACTTTCTCACGGGTCTTAGACCTGCATATATCCACTCTATTCTTACTCTTTGATCTGGGCTTGTTACAGAACTAGTTAGCAATATCTTACACCAGTATTTGGCCTAAATGATGTAAAGTTCAAATTATGTTATTGGTGAGTCTGTTTAAATTGCTTTACAGGCTCATTTAATAGGATAAAAAAATTTACAGAAATACTAAAATTTCACCCATACTTTTCAGATGACTAACTGGAAAGATGCCTTCTCTTTGAAGGGCAGAACAAAAGAGGAGAGAATTTGGTGGAAAGAGTTCCACTGATTCCTGTGGGCTTTGGATCAAGCCAGAAAGATCTCAAAGGAAATATCTCAAGGAGCCCTTTTCTTTTCTTCTTCTTTTCATTTATCTGATGATCCGAGCCATTGCACCATTGCCAGAGACCCAATTGTTGCCACATCTCAAATGTCTTTCTCTTCTTAAGTAAAGCAGCTTGAGTTGTATATTTAACAACAAAGAACAGTTATTTTGAAATAAATAAAACCAGAACTCCTCTAATCTGTTCCACTGACACATGCCTAGTCCTCTTACTTGCCTCCATCACAGTGGAGCTAGGTTGCACAGATGGGATACAACTCTGGTAATTACAAGCTACAGTATTAAAAAAAAAAATGGGACAAGAAAACGCTTGTGGCTATGTAGAGGGTTCAAGTTAGAATAAAAATATCATACCTTTAATTACAGCAATTTTTAATAACTAACCCTTACTGCATGTAACGGATTAGTTCCTTTTGTTAGGCTCAGTTTTTAGCAACCAATAATTTAATCCCTAAATTGCCATGCTAAGCAGAAATCTTTGATCTGAAGATAGTCATCATTATACATGTCAACAAATACACCTGCAGAAATTATTCAAAAAAATGACAGCACACAGATAAACCACATCTTCCACTAATGCCTATGAAGCATGCAGTAAGGTAAAATTACATTTTCAAATGTAACTGCAAATTTTTTATGTGAGAGGCAGCTCTTGCAAATGGAAATAAGGGATTTTTTGGCATGCCCAATAATGTAAGCACACACAAAAAATACTATAGCAATACCTTCTTCAGTCAGTGGATACAAAGTTCTGCCATGTGACAGATACATAATCTTGTGTAACCCTGAGCCTTATCTTGAGATTGGGACAATGAAATAAAGTTAACCCTTCTACATGCATTCCAGGGTATTACACCTTTCATTACATGGTTTCTGTTAGAAGAAAGCTAAATCTTTTGGGGGGGGGGGGGAGAAAAGGAGCAATTGAATTCATGACAGCATTAGCCCATTATAGATCTTGATGGCAAAAGTAAGTTGTTGTGAATTTGAACTGTTAATGGATAACTAATTAGAGAGAAGATGTGGGATTTTTAGTACCACAATTCCATTGACAGTCAAGGGGATTTGTACTCATAAATCACTTGATTGCTTTTGAAAATCCTACTAATTTAGGTTGTGGTATAACTGATAAACTGATCAAAACAAGGTTACCGCAATCCATTTATTTAATTTTGTAAAGGATTTTCAGAGCTAAAAGGAACTATGCTTGCTAATTGAAAGAGTTATCAAACAGTAAAACAAAGAATAGTTCAGAAAACTAATCTAATCAAGAATATATACCAGTTATAAAAAAAAAAGAATACAAGGATAAAATGGTGGAGACATTTTTGCTTGTTTGCAACAAAAATAACACTGAGTTTGTAATGTTGTGCATGAAAAAAAGCAACTTTTTATCAGGATAGTGCTATTACCAGTAAGAATTACAAAGAAATGCAAAATTAAAATAATTGTATGTACATATACAGTAAACTCCCTTTTAGCCAAATGGCTTGGGAGACATGGAAAGGTTTTGGATAACCCGGCATGTGGATAAATGGAAGTGCTATTGACTTACAAAGAGCTTCAGAGGGGACATATAGTCAATTCAGATTACTAGGATTTTTGGATAAAAGGGAATTTGGATAACTGGAGATTCAGGTGTGCTATTAATGGTGTCTTTGTTGGGGCTCTCATTGCTTTTGCAAAGCAGTGTTTCACAGTAGATTGGTTTATGACACTGGAACTAAAGGAATAAGAAGTGAATTTCAAAAGAGATGTTGGAGTAGAGCAAAATGTAAACATAGCAAAGATCTACAAAAATATTAGAAGAGCTGTGCAATGTTAAAATTGAAAGCTCAGCTTGTTTCACATAGTGGGCACAAAGGCAGGTTTGAAAAGCCATTCAGTAGAGGTTCAAATAGTGGAAAAGGATGTCCTGTGTATGTTTGGGTTAAAAAACAGTCTGTATGTGCAGGTGATCCATTAAGCATACAAGTCATCTACAAAACAGGATGCCAAAGATATTGTAATGAATCTGAAGACATGTTTAAAAGACAGGGATAGTAATGATTTGATATGCCATATTAAAGTAGATCTCAGTGTGCCACTAAAACTACGTGCATCCTCTAACTGTGATAAATATGTTTATAAAAGTGCTGTATTTGACCAGATGGTAATATTAGATACTATTGAGCAAAGGTTCAATTAAAATTATGATCACTATGGTAAAACCAAACAAGTTAAAGGTTTGTATGGGTCACCAAACATTTGAATAAGACCATCAAATGTAAATGCTACACCAGGGGATTGTTGAGAAGCGCATACCTTGCAAATCTTTATCTTCATCTCCTCTTTTGGTGGATTTATGTGGAAGTAACTGCTGATGATCTGTTGATTTGGGCCTAAAATTATCAACAATTGAATGTAAGACTGAACATTCTACACTGTGCCAACGAAAAGAACCTTGAAGTTATCTGTCTTGGGGCTCTAGACAGATGCCCATTGCCAGAGAGTCTGGGTGCCTTGTGTCCAAAATCAATAACAGTAGCAAAGGCCTTAGTGGATTTTATAGGGTATCTATCCCTTCTTCATATTTAGAGTAAAAATTCTATTTGGGGTATTCTTGTTTAATGTTTGTGTTTTGTTCATTGTAAATAGAGGGGGGGAAAGGCAGATTAGGCTGAAAGAGATCAGGTATTCTGTGACGCATCTGATGAAGTGGGTTGCAGCCCACGAAAACTTATGCCTGAAGAAATGTTTTGGTCTTTAAGGTGCCGCAGGACTCTCGTTGCTTTTGCTGTATATACACTAATAGGGTCACCACTCTGAAACTCCTCATTCTGTGAAAAAGGAGTTCAACATCCCTAGATAAGGTGGAGGCCATTTTACAAATTGAAGGACCTCAAAATAAAGAAGCATTAACTATGAATCATCAGTTTGCAAACATATCTAATCAAATTAATCCCTAATTCCTCTAAATTAAGTGCTCAACTCAGATTGTTCTTTGAGGACAGTACTGAATGACCCTGAGATGCTTGAAAAGGAAAAGGCTTCGGGGAATTTTTAAAAAAAAAATGCTTCTGTGGGTCTCAGATTTGAAATATTTTGAGATTGGCAAATGACCTGTGATCTCAGTGAGTTTGTCTATACAGCAGCTGGGACAGTTTTTCCCAATATTTGAGATAGACATGTGCTAGTTCCACTCAAGATAGTATGCTAAAATAGCAATGTGCATGAGTTGTTGCTATACTACTGTCCCATGGTAGTGCTCACCCATTTCAAGTAAATTCAGTTCTCCTACTTCCCAGAGCTAATCCTGGCAGGTAGTACAGTTTACACATGATCCCTTCCGGAAAAAAAAAGACAAAGGAGGCACTGTTCAGGCATGTAGAATGTATACTTGTGGTGCCCAGCCTGGGGTCCTTCAAAGTGGTGTGCTCCTCCTCTCGTGCTGGCTGCGGAAGGCAGCTGCTGCCTAAGGACTCAGGCGGAGTATGTTGTCGTGGGTTACAAGACCAGTGCAGGCTCCTTAGTATAGCCAGTTGGACAGGAGATCTGCTGTACCCTTCTCCTGATTGTTTCAGGGAGTATGGAGAAGTGTTCCTACTGGGTCCATAGACACTGAGGTCCCTGCTGGAGCCAGAGGGAGGGGAAATCAGCGCTCTCCTTCTCTACCTCCAGCTGAGAGCAAAGAGCTCTGCCTAGATCCCCAGGTGTTGCAGTCCTTCTGGAGCCAGAGGGAGGGGAGCACTTCCCCATTCCCCTAGCTGCAGAAGGGAGCCAATGCCTAAGAACCCAGCTGAAGCACTTAAAGCTATAGGACGCGTAGTTTCTGTGATGCAGCCAAGTTGATGAAGATCATCAAGAAGGGAGCCTCGTCACTGAACTCTGGCTGCAGGGGTAGAGGTCACTGCTGGTGGAGCAGCCAGTACCTACCATGCTTGAATTGCGGCAGGATTCTTTTTTTAAAAAAAATGGTGCTTTATGGTTTATCCTGCACTTAGCAGGCCATCCACTGTGACTTTCTACCAGGCTTTGAGCTTCCATGTGTAGTGACAGGCATTCATCTATACTACTGTGAGTAATTTGCAGGTTTAAAATAGTGAGTGTAAAAGTGATCACAGTAGCATCAAAATGTTTATTTTAAATATGTAGGGATTTATAGTCCTTAATGGTATATACATCAATGCATTTTTTGTGAGTTGATACACTATTAGCCCTTCAGAGTTGTAAAAATGGTATTTGTGGTCCTTGAGTCAAAAAGGTTGGGAACCACTGATAGGCACCCCAGAACCCTAGAGTTTATGGACTGTACTTGCCTGAGCAGCACCTCACCCTCTATACGACTATTTATACTCACACTAGCTGGGTGTGCAGTTTCTCTACTCTATGTACAGCTGTAAGTGTAGAGATAAAGAGACAAGGTCTAAAAAGATAAGGTCTTGTTCAACTTCAGGTTATTGGGCTTGTAGGAATTACAGGCCTGTGTTATTCAGTAGGTCAGACTACATGATTGTGATGGATGATTTTGGCCTCAGAAATCTGGGAATCTATTAATATCTAAATTAACTTTAACTGAAGTCATGTCAGTTAGACAGCTGCACACACAGATACCTGACATGCAATACATGATTTGGAGTTGCCAGAGAGAAAGAAAAATAGGACTAAAATAGATGTGTTCCTTTTATTGCTCTGAAAACTTTGCTTGTATGGTCTACCCTCTTTCCAGAAACCTCTGTTTGTTTTAAAAACGTGTGGAACTGTCAAAATGCGGCTTGGATGAAGACGCCATGTACATTATAAAGTGCAATCTGAACTTGGGTTTCAAAGAACCAAAGAGAGGAAAATAATATGGAGTGGGTGAGTGAGGTTCTGTGGCCTGCATTGTGCAGGAAGTCGGAGTAGATGATCATATTGGTCCCTTCTTACGTTAGACTCTGAGTAATATTCCACTGAGGTTATAACAAAATTTGAGGCGCATATACTGTCAAGGATGAAGAAAACATGGTTTTAGAATTAGTTGGGAATATTATGTCAGAATGGCTTGTCAATGGAAAAATGCACTTATCACAAAACAATTTTTTTGTGGGAAAAATCTCAGTTTTTGTCTGGAAATCTTGATTTTCTTTTGGGAAAACTGAAATAACTGCTCCCTGGCTTCTGGCCTGGAAGGCTCTCGTCAATTTCACAACTTGCCTTCAGGAGGAAACCAAAATTGATAAAAGCCCTCCAGAGAATTACAGCTAGACTGGTGGTGAAGAAGAAAAGCTGAGTACTCCTGTTTTTCAGCAAATGGGCTGGAGGGAGTAGCAGGCAACTGGCAAGCTGCCTGGAACTTTCTTCTCAATTTTACTTTCTGCCTCAATGGAGAAAGTGAAATTAACAAGTATCTTCCAGGGAGGGAGCTGGCAAGCTAAAAACTGCATTTTGGTTCTCCTCAAATGGGAATTCCAGGGGGGGGGGGGGGGAAATCTTCCCCATGGAAATATTTGCCTTGGTCTTTTCATCCTGAATCAGGATGGGGGAAAGAAATCTAAATGCAAAATTTTTCATAGGTGAAGATTTCTACTTCCAGTCAATTCTAATATAGTTCTCTAACTTCCTAAAATAATATAATCTTCATCACAAGACTGCTGAAATAACTTTAGAAGATGCTGAATCGATCACCTTGACCATAAATACAGAGATCAAAATTGTGTATTTTAAGCACAGCCTTTAGCAAGGGATCATGTGTAAGCTGCGCCACCTACCAGTATTAGCTCTGGGAAGTAGGAAAACTGAATTTTCTTGAAATGGTTGAGCACTACTGTGAGACTGAATGCCTCCCAGTGTTCCCCTGGGTGTGGGGTGCCTCTAGACAGATACTTGCTATGACTATGATCCAAAACCCACTAAAGCCAATGGAAAGATTCTCAGTGCCTTCTGTGGCCTTTAGACCAGGACCTATAATTTCCAAACTTAAAACACTGTCCAGCCCTTATTTATTTTACCGTTTTTGTTAATATTCCCCTTACATAGAAAACAGAACATCCACTTCAAAAATCAAACTGTCTGTAGACAGCTGCCTAACAACCCTAAAGTATGCTTAACCCCAGGTGACACAGCTAAGTCCATTAATCATCAATCTTCTCATTCTTTATTATTTATTTTACCTTAAATAACACTACATAGAAAGGTATTTCATAAATTTTAACATCATAAAAAATAAGATTGTCCAAAGATGTGCCCATGAAAGCTCAGGAGATAAATATATTTGTTAATCTTTAGAAGTGCCATAGGACTCTTTTTTTGGAAATGTTACTACTTAAGATCATAGAAATAAACTGTAATTGCCGGTATTCAGATAATAGCTTAGGCATGTTTTGTGGTTGGGGTATGAATGAAGTTTTAATGTGAAAAGGTTGAGCATAGTGCTTTCGGGTTTTAGAAATAATATGCTGCAAAAATGTAGGTATTATATTTCCATACCTAAGCTTTTCCATTCAAGAACAGTAATTTTATTTAAAAAAGAAAAATACATGGCAAAAAAACTGGCAAGTTCTACATTCTGCACAAGAGAGAGATTTTGCTAATGTTCTTTGGTTTTGCTATATAGTTACATGAAACAAATGGTAATTTTCCATTACATAAAATAGAATAGATGACGGAGCTACAATTCAACCCAGCAGCAGTGGAAATTTTCCATTCATTATCTGTATCATGTGCAGGATTCCATTTAATTACAGTTGTATCGCTACTAAAATATTTCTGTGCCTGTTATTCTTCTAGTTATGTTTAAAAATCCCTAAAATTGTGTTTTGAAAGCCTGCCTTGCCTTGAGGCAGTAAGTAACTGTGCTGAAAAGGGACAATGCAGTATGTAAGGCAGAGAAGCATGATTCCCTTTGTTTCCCAGTTCCTCTGAGAGGATGATGGTCCACTAAGAGCTCATACAAGATGTAGCTCAATACACATAAACATGCTGACTCTGCTGCTTTGGGGAAGAGTGAGGAAGGTCAAGGTACCATTCACTCGCTTCTATGCCAGCCCATTCCAGTCCCTTTTCCTTTCTGCCTGGTTCTTATTTATCTCATAGACTTTATGGTCAGAAGGGACCAATATGATCATCTAGTTCAGGGGTCTGCAACCTGTGGCTCTGGAGCCACATGCGGCTCTTTGGCTGCCCCCTTGCGGCTCTGGGCTCCCCCAACCACCGGGGTACCCTGCAGGAGGCCCATGCCTGGCTCTGGGCTTCCCCCAGCCACCAGGGACTCCATGGGCAGCCCATGCCAAGCTCCAGGCTTCCCCGCCTCCCCCCGCATAAGGGGACCCTGCAGCAGAAATCCTGGCTTACCTCCCACCAGGAGGCTACACCCATTGTGGCTCTCAAAACACTTTGTTATTGAAGGAATTTTCAAAAATGGCTCTTATCTTTTGGGTTGCAGACCTCTGATCTAGTCTGACCTCCTGCACAATGTAGGCAGAAAACCTCACCCACCCATTCCTATAATAAGCCTCTAAATTATGACTGAGTTATTAAAGTCCTCAATTCATGATTTAAAGACTGTAAAGTACAGTGAATCCACCAGCAAGTGAGCTGTGCCCCATGTTACAAAGGAAGAGAAAAAAACAAAACAAAAAATAAACAAAAAAACCAGAGCCCTTGCTAATCTGCCCTGGGGAAAAATTTCTCCCTGACGCCAGTACAGCTGCCGTCCCTTCTCAGGTGACTGATTTTTTACTATTGGTGGTGGTTATGCCAGTCAATTGCCAAACTAGACCACCCCGTCATAACATCCCCTCCATAAATTTATCAAGCTCAGTTTTGAAGGCAGTTATGTATTTTGCCCCCACAGCTCCCCTTGGAAGGCTATTCCAGAACTTTACTCTTGCATCTAATTTCAAGTCTAAATTTCCAGGTGGACAGTTTATATCCATTGTTCTTGTGTCCACACTGATGCTGTACTCAAATGCTTCCTCTCCCTCCCTGGTATTTATCTCTCTGATGTATTTATAGAGAGCAATCATATCTCCCCTCAACCTTCTTTTGGTTAGGCTTAACAAGCCAAGCTCTTTAAGTCTCCTCTCATAAGGCAGGTTCTCCATTCTGCAGGTCATCCTTGTAGCCCTTTGCTGCACCTGTTCCAGTTTGAATTCATCTTTCTTAAACATGGGTGACCAGAAGTGCACACAGTATTCCTGATGAGGTCTCAGCAGCACGTTGTATAATGGTACTAACACCTCCCTGCATGTAAGAAGAACAATGGTATTCAGGCCCTGCTGCTTCATTGCCCACAGAAGAAATATAGGGAGTGAGCTGAGGTGTGAGGCATCTTTTTACCCCTTCTATCCTTGGATGACCATGCAAGTCAAGCCACAATCTGGCCTTTAAGGCTCACTATTTTGTTTTCTTACAGAATATTGCAAAAGGTTATAAAAATTTCAATGGCACTCTGTGCCAGTGACATCCTATTATATACCAGGAAGGTCACAGTTTACACCTGTATGGTAGTAGTGAAATAGCCTTACCTACCTTAAAACCAGAGAATACTGGAGAGACTTCCGAGAAGAACAACCAATGATGTTATCCATCTGTCTATTTGAGGGTTTTGGCCTGGAACCCATCTCTAAAGTATTTTGAGTTTCTTCTTCATTATATAGCAAAGCAAACAGCATAGTAAATTTTCTGGTCTCTTCAACCCTTCTCCCCTTCCAGTAAAGGAAATATCTGTCTGAGATTGGTGTTCTTTTTGTTGGGACTTCATGGGTGGTCGTTGTGACCTGTACACACCAGTGGCCTACTGACACTGTGGCAATACCCTTCCTGGGTGTTGCTTGAATACAAGGATTAATTTTTCCAGTGTAGATTCACCCCAGGATGAGGCGGATGGTTTGGATTTGTACACTGAGGATTAATAGAATAAAATTAAGGTCTGGTTCCCTAGGAAATGGTTTCTCAGGGGAAATGGAAGGTCACCATTGCTTGAGTCATTTGCAAATGGGCTAGGCAAGGTGTTAGAAAATATACTGTAAAGGACAATCATGCATTGATGGAATGAAGGACTAAAAACTCTTTGAAGTGTTTCCTATTTCTATAACTTCCACTGCACATTAACATTTTTAAGTAAAAGCAAAGCAGTTTCCAAGCAAGAAGAATTGGGCAATGCCTAAAATTTTCCATCACATAACCTATATAACTAGCATTTTGCTTTTACTGGAAATTTGGTAGCACAATCCTATTTATTGCTGTGTAAATACCTTCACCGGCAACCACACAGTCGATATATAATCTGTTTTTCAATGGGTGCTGCCCAGGCTAGGCATGCTAGATCAAATCCTGGGCTTTTTTTAGTGTACTATTAATGGCAGGCAATTGCTCAGTTTGGAATACTTCCGTCAGCATAACATCTGTGCTCAACGCAGCAGCTGGACTATGTATGTTATCAGCATACAGTAGTACAGCAGAGGCATAGCGTTGCTCATACAAACCTATTTGGAAAGTTTGTTCACTAAATTTATCATACTGAATGAGCTCTTTTGTTGAAAAATGCTTCCAGCTTCTATGAGAGTATTCACTAAAATTCTTTCATGTGTCCAGGAAATAGCTTTATCCCATCCATTAGTGGTTGGAAACAGTGAATAATATATTGCAACTGTCAGATAGCAAGGCCCTAAGTGCATGTAAACTTTTTTGTAGATAGATGGATCAAAACTGTAAACTGGCAGCAAAATCATCATCAGACTGACCCCAAAATACTCTTACTGAAGTGTTAACTACAGTAGATATGGTATGAAAAGTCTTGTATCTCGCACTATAAGATAAATAGAAATGTCAGCAACATTTCTCTATTAAAACTATGAGCCAGATTGTGAGTTTAAGACACCATGAAAAAGAGAGAAGGGGCCATGCAACAATGGAACTCCCTAGAGCCTGGAGAAACAAACAGAGTCCTATGGCACTTTTAAAGACTAACAGATTTATTTATCACATGAGCTTTTGTGGGAGAAAATCCCACTTCGTCAGACGCTTTGAAGATGGGAAATTTACAGAATGGGAGGAAATTAAATGCAACAAAGTGTATGACATAGGATCAGGTCAGGCTACAACAGCAAACCGAAATAGGTGTCAGGATTCAAACACTGGGGAACAGCATATAGAGGAAGGTGCAAATTCAACTCAGTTGCCTTGGGGTTAAACAAGAACTACGGATTTTTTTTCTCATTATAACAGGTGATTTGACCTCACCTTCCTCTCTCTCTCTCTCTCTCTCTCTCTCTCTCTCTCTCTCTCTCTCTCTCTCTCTCTCTGTGTGTGTGTGTGTGTGTGTGTGTGTGTGTGTGTGTGTATATATATATATATATATATCACCAAGATTAGCTCTGGGGGCTATGCAGTGTGGTAGCCATGTTGGTCCCAGGATATTACTGAGACAGGGTGGCTGAGAT